>PNEQ01001091.1:0-48057 GCA_003012365.1 Medauroidea extradentata | reverse complement strand
GCTCTGCCCCCCGACCATTCGTCCTACCCCCAAACATTTACTGTTGTGACAATATACCTTATTGGTTTCTTGCTGCCATAGGAAACATACCTGAAAGAAATAAAGAATAACATATACCAGAGATGCTGACTCATTTTGAAAACTGATATATTAAATAATATGCCTAAATGATCACAAGCAGTTGTTGTGCTGTTACAAAGCTGATTCAGTTCAGTGACCTCTCATATACTGTGCACTATTGACAGTAAATTTTAACTAATTTCTACTGTGTTTGTCGTATTTTTGCTGTTTAACATAATGCATAAGAGTATCCTTTACAGCATCTCTGTTGTTTTTAGTTACTGTGCATGTTAGAAATATGCATTTGGCAATTCGATACATAGCATGTATTAGAATTTTTCTGTGATTTGTTTTTATTTTTATTTGTGTGGGAATTTTTAGGAAAACACGGAAAATGTACAGGAAAGTACGGGAAATTGGAATTGAAATGACAAACATAAAGCTATACGAGGGCAGAAAGTTACGGAAATAAGCAAAATTTGGGCATAGCTGACAATAGAAGCGACTGGACAAAAGTGGGAGCTATTGCACTGTTGCAACCTTTCAATGCTTTTTAACCAGCTGGCACCATTATGCTAAGTGTTTGATCATATATAATTTGATGCTTCCTGTTTGGTTAGTTTATAGATACTGAAGAATATATATTTAGATATGCAAAGCACAATAATTAAATCCAGCGTAAGGAACTGCGCCTACATGCATGCACTACCACACATTACTATATCAGCATGCTAAAACGACTCAAGTATGCTTAAACAAAAAACTACTTTGTCATCAGAATTCTAAATTTAGATGAGAAGTTAATTTGCTGTAGCAAAAATGTGTTCCACCATTGTTAATTGTCTTTATATGAGGTTGTACTATATGTAAAATTGGTACATATTTTTCAAATTGTAGAATCCTTTATTTTTTTGTGTTTTGGGGTGTATATTTTTTGTTTTACTGTCCAGTTTTGTATATGGATAGTAAAAAGAAAATTTTATACATAGTTTCAAAGACAAAGTTGACTGTTGTCGTTAAACTGTTTTTCAGTCAGCAGTTCAACTAATGAAATTTTACTGTAGTTTTGTAAACAATATTTTTATCTGCCTTGCTTTGTCTTTTGATTAACATTATGTTTTTTTTTACAGATATTTATGTTACGGAAAAGAGCAACACATGAAATTCCAAAACCGGGACTCCGATTTTATGTTTGCTCATTGTCACTGTTAACAGTGGTATACAAAGGTCAGCTTACCTCAGATCAGTTGTGGACTTACTTTCCTGACCTCAAGGTATGTTTATGTGAAATCTTACTTTGGATAATAATTTTTAGGAATGTTTGTTCTGTGCGTTTGGAAACAACTTGTTTAATAAGTTATTACGATTTTTTATGTCAGCCGTGTTAATTTTTTGTTAGGAATAACAATCAGTAAGGTAATTGCCATTGACCAATGTTTCATTTATATTTGAATGCAAATTTATTAACTTTTATAAATGTAAAGAAAATTTGCAGTTGAAACCTTCTTATTACAAACCCGGTTAATGCAAAGTTTTAATTTTTATGAAGTGATCCAATTTCTACATCAAATACGATGTGAATTTAATGCTCAAAAAAATCTTTTATGGATAAAATATCAAGACAAGTGTTGGGTAAATTACAGTAAAATTGTGATTGGGCTAAGTTACAAATATTTCCAAGAAAATGTACTTAATTATAGTTCTAGTTACTGAATTTTAACCTTAATTACAATTAAAGGTAAATTATAATTACGTGTATAGAATGTAAAAATGGTAACATTTGTAGTTATTGAAATACATAATTTTTTGGCTGTATGACTATTTCTAATCAAGCTTTAATGATAGGTATATAATTTTTGTTTACTTTACATAATGAATTCTGTTTTAATAATGAATAAATATGCAAACAGGGCCTATATGGAAATGCAGTATTAGTTTTAACTGTAAGTATAAAAATGGGTTGACTTTTTTAAATGTTCACTAACATGCATTTCAGATTGGGTTGGAAGAAATGTCATTTTGGTATGGTACAGTCGAACCCCGATTCTACGGACACTCACGGTTCCCCAAAATTTGTCCGTACGACCGAGTTGTCGGTACGAACCGATAGGACTAAATTTCGGCTTGACCGCAACCCCACCCCCCTTCCCAGGGCCCGGACGGCGGACGTGAGAGAGAATCAGTAATAAGTCTCTTGGAGTATACGAACACGTTTTCAAGAGACATCCGAATGCAGGTGTTCTTACACATATTATCTTAGTACGCCGAAATATTCCGAGTAAATTAATACTCCATTTGTGCGTAAAAAATAAACGAGTAAATAAAACGACGAAAAACAAGAACGCAACGTCGCTATTATCTTTATGTGCAGTGGGCAATATTTGCAGTGTCTACTTATGCCACTGGCAAATAAGACGTTTAACAGTGTTTCAGGTTGATGAAGAATAATAATTTTGATAGAATGCTGCAATATAAACAAAATAATACCCGAAATGTACGTCAATAACTTCTAAACGTAAACGATTATAAACAAGGCATGTTGGTTTCTCTTTACGGGGCAGAAGTTGTATTCACGTCTTTTTTTATATATGAAGTTAACGTTTGAACAGTGCAATAATATATTCTGACTTAAATTATACTTCATTTCTTCAAAAAAGATTACAAAGTCAGTTAAAATGAACAAAAACATTTAGCGCAACGTCTCTTAACATTACGGTACATTACACGTTTACATGTTTCTTGTGAGAAAATAAAGTATTTTATCTTACTTTCTGTGATCAAACATAGATTAGTGAGATTATCCAATGCAATTATGAGCAAAAATAATGTCCGTAAAACACGAACAAGTAAAATTAACGGTAAATGACTATAAAAATATACGGTCGCAGCATAGCATGTAGGCCTAAATTCAAAATAGTGTGTATAGATGGCTCGTGATTATATTTGGCCTATTACGAAATTATATGTAACCAATATATTCTCACGTGCACACTTTCCACTTCGAAATTGTAATCAAAACCCAAATTGCAGTCCGTGAAGACAAGCATAAATTGAAAACGTACACATAGCTAGTGATTTCTCAGGAAGAATGGTGCCGCTGTGACTTGTGAGGGCGAGGAGGGAGAAGAAAAGGAAAATGGCGGAGTTACAATTTTTTTTGCTTGTGACGCCCACCCAGTGCCGTCATTGGCTGGCAACGGCAGTAATGGGCGGAGCATGAGCTATGATGAGCAGTACACACGTCGCCAGAGAGAGAGAGAGAGAAAGAGGTAGAGCGAGCGAGAGAGAAGCGAATGCCGCTCTGAGAAACAACTAGCGGCAGGTCAGTGACCTATCTCGCGCTCTGCGGCTTACGCGCGCTACAGTGTTTCTTAATGAATTTTTGCCGTTTTCATCGTGAAACACATTCCTTTATTTGAGGGTTGAGCTATTACACCTATATTGCTTATACATATTGTGAATTATAACAACGTTTTACTTTTAATAGATCTCTGCAACTGATTTTCAATTACTAAAATTTATATTTTTTTATTGTTCGCGGAAATCTGTACGTACGAGCGAAGTGTACGTATAAACCGGGTGCCGTACGAGCTGGGTTTTACTGTGTTACTTGTAATAACAGCATCCTTAAGTATTAACAACAATATTTTTTAAAAATATAGTTAATTCTCACATGCCAGGCTTGTCAGTGTCAATAATTTTAAATAAACACTTTTAAAACAAGAAGCCCATTTACTAATATTTTGGAAAAGCACTTGCATAATTTTGAATTAACAAAAGAAAAGAAGTTATCAAAATATACATTTTAGAATGTTTAATTTTTTGTACAAAGGAACGAAACTTAATCACTGTTCCCGATAGTCACAATACAGTAAACCCTTGATCTAACGACATTGCACGGTGCCAGGTAATTATGTTGTTAGATCGATGATGTCGTTAGTCCATAAGTAATTAATTTCCCCTCCCCCCCAAAAAAATATTTTAAGTCTGTTTTTTTATGTTAATATACAACAATTACTGACTTAAAAAAACATGTTTTCTTTTCATTGAAATTATATTTTTGTACAATGAAAAGGTGTCTTCCAAATCAACTGGTACTCCGTATTCCCCCGTGTGCCATGACGTGAGTGACCATGCAGTGCACTCGGTCTGATTGTGTAGGTTAGGGGAGGGGAGTGGTGGAGAGGCCGGGCTGCTGACCTTGGCTTGCCTCCCTCTCAGCTCGCTGTATGCGCGTGATTCATCATGCTTGCCTGGCGCGAAGCACATAGAACATACCATATTTACTCGATTGTAGGCCGACACTGAATGTAAGCTGACTCCTAACTTTCAAAACATTAGGAAAAAAATTAAAATATGACACCAATTATAAGCCAAATTTTGAAGGTCCCGCGCACTGAATGATAATGGCAGAGTTTTAAAGCCCTTTAACCTCTCAGGTCTTCAGAGCCGATGATGATTTTCCTTCCCGCCGTTTGATGCGAAGTACGGTAGGTAAACAAAGTGGGCGCCAGGCGGGCGAAATACGTCATATGCGAGATGTGAGGAATGCTGGCTTGGTGCGGCTCTCCACGGCCCGGCGCTGTAGTTCGACACGACACTCGACACGTTCTGGTGCAGCAGGCACACTGGCAGCCGTCCGGCAAAGCGTAAGGAAGCTGTAACCGTACCCGCTCCCAAACATTTTGTTTTTTTAGAAATAATATGCGGGAGGTAAATACGGAATTAGCCCTTTAATGGAACAGTGAATTTATTACGTGAATGAGCTGGCATAAAAAGTTACGTTAGGACCGGTGTATTAGATTAAACGTTTCCTCTGCATATTTGCTTACTTTTTTTAAACTCTGCTGTATATTGTCTTCTCTTCATTTTAAAACTTAGCAACCACGTATTACGTAAGTAGGTACAAGCAGCAAATACAACGGTAGCGGTACCGCAGGACGCCTTGTGACCACACACTGCCAGATCGGCACGCTCGCTCTAGCCCAAGGGCCGGCCGGCGCGGTGACGTCACCTGTCGGCCGGCCGTGATATTGCTAGAGATCACACTCCGTCTAGTAAAAACTGCACGTTTTTATGTATTAGGTTCACTTTTACGTCCTTATCGGTACTGATGAAAGTGTACTACCCATTTGTAAACGTATTTATTTATATTTGACCGAAACTGTATGTAAAATGGTTGAACCCAATTGTAAGCCGAGTTGGGATTTTTGATGGTCCGGAACAGTAAAGAAATGTCGGCTTACAATAAATACGGTAGTTGAACAACTCCCATTATTCACATGAAAGTATACTGCAACGATTTAAAACCTTTCAGTACTGTCATTGAGCTTTTTTTTACTGTGCAAGAACTGTTACAGCCTGTCGCCATTATAAGAATCTAAGCGATACTTATAAACGTTGTTATTAAAGAACAAAGATTTTAAAAAAGTCTGTATTTTTTAAAAACTCGAACTCCTCTTATTAACGCTAATTAGGAGCTAAAGAAAAGAGTTAAAAACAGACTTTTCAAGGTGTTGTCACGTATAGAATGACTGATTTACTCGCCGCTAAAAGTCGTAGGCCTATTGGAAAAATTATGAAACTATGCACAACGCAACAGTTTAATGCTCTGTACTGCGAATAGAGGCTGCTGGCTGCAATCATTCTTATTGCTCCCCGGTCGAGCGAGCATAAAACAAAAACCTTATCAGCCTACACATGGCGACAGGACTGTTGTATTAGTGTCATAGGCCGTTTTTATGCTGTAGCGTTTACGTAGCCACGTGCCTCAGGTGACGAGTGATCAATAATACAGTGGAAGTTGTCAAGGTCAAGCTGAGCTCAATTCTGTCGCTGAAGAAAAAAGATGAGAAAATGCTGGATTTTTTTGCTTCTTTTACGAACTGAGTGCAATGCTGGTCCTTTTTTTTGCAGTGCTGTAATGAGGGTGAAAAATAAAAACTGTATCGTCTCTTCCAAAGATGTTAGGTCTCTTCAACCCCCATCCCCCTGGGCTTACACAAAACAGGTAAACAAATACATTGGCTGAAGGCAGAGAGTCGCCGAGTGAGAGAGAATAAACAAATGTGGCTCTGCTTTGCAGTGTTGCCAGAACTGACCATTAAAATTGCACACATGCTGAAGCAAAATTACACAGAAATACACACACTTTCACCACCACAAATATACATTACTAGTCATCAAATAAAAATTCCTTCTGGAGGCGAGAATTATTTTTAAATCACTTTACGTTGTTAAGTTTACATAAAAATTGCATACTCAAAATAGCAATCCTGGACATCTAATAATATAATTTATTGAATGTTGGAAATGTCACGTTGAATATATACAAATACAGCAAAAATATAGCTATGAGAAAGAGAACTAAATAATAACTGTTGAATTTGGAGATAAATGAGATAAATCAAGTTACTGACAGAAATATTCTGAAATTGGAGGAGACATTAAAATACAAAAAAATTACACAAAGGCATTACTACACAAAAATTACAAATCTCTGCCAGAATTACAAACATTTTGTGTAATTACACACACATTGGCAATGCTGCTGCTTTGTGGCGAGACAGGATGCGAGTTGCATGTGACTATCAGACAGTCAGCAGTTGATGCACGCGCACACAAGCACAATCTGGCTTGTCGGCTGAGGGTGGGGGGAGAGAGTGGTTGTTGGCTGGCGTGCAGTCAGGTTGGGGGGGGGGAGTTATTTATTTTTATCGCACATTTCTTACAGCACAGTATTCTCCAAGGAAAAAGCAGTACGGACGATTTTCCTTAAATGTTTTTTTTTAACCTAATTTTTTACACTCGTAAATAACTATTGCTATGCCACATTAGTTATCTTAACTGCGTAGCTGTGATAAAGACACCTGGAGGAGTCAGCGTGAGAGGGAAGAGAATGGAGGAGGGAGCTTGGAGAAGTAATGGTGAGGAGGAGATAAGGCAACGTTAGTCATCACGTCTTACATATGTCGGTATTGCGCAGGTGGCCGACTCACCCGGCGCACCCTGCTTCGACTATAATCCAGCCGAAGTTTATAACATTTTTCAACAATTTTTTTTGTTTCACAGCTGCATATCACTAATTTATGATAACTGCAGTATGTTATTGCTTAATATACACATAATTATGTTTAAATAACGTTTTACTGCGATCTATTGTACTTTGCTTTGATTTTATCTTTTTTTTTTAAATATTAATTTTTCCAGGGTTCCTGGGAATTATGTCGTTAGATCGCCGACGATGTCGTTAGATCGCCGATGATGTCGTTAGATCGCCGACGATGTCGTTAGATCACCGATGTCGTTAAATCCAATGTCGTTAGGTTGGGGGTTTACTGTACATGTGCCCTATCAAACACAAGAAATTATTATTTTTTTCAAAATTTCAACAAAATTGTTGTTCACCTAGCAAAATATTTACATGTTGAAAGTTTTGTCTACCATGTGGCTTAGTTTCAAAGAAAATAAATCTTTCCCCACACTGAAGAACCTTTTAACCATGCAGTAGATGGTAAGCCAGTGTTAAATTTAATAAAATCTTTTTCAATGTTTGTTTTAAAGTTCAAGATAATATATTTATTGTTGTCATTATTGTTATCTTGAGCAATGTACCTAGAAACTTCATATGTCATTACTTTTGCTAACTCTGGCTGCCGTGTCCGTGAATTTGGTTTGACATATTGGTTGAATAAGTTCAAGTTACATGACAAACCAATGCAGCTTATATTTAAGTGCATTAGTTTGTTATGTAGTATCAGAGATACAGTCAAACTTAAGAGATGAAACTAGGCCTGAGCAAGAGTCAGCCTTTGGTTTTATAAAAACTCCTCAAATCGTATGCTGACTCCATCCAGCAAAGCCTTAGCAAGGGATCTGCAATATATTAACATTGTGCTTTTGGCTTTTATATCTAGTTCTTCCATCAAACATTTGGCAGTGGGCAGCAAGTAACCAGTATACATGTTCTTTTTTACCTGCAGAATGTTAGCTACTTGGCTATCCAGAAACACTAAACATGCGAATATTCAATTTTTTTGTACTACACTGAAATCTAATAACAAATGTTTTTCCGTGACAGCAATTAAGTTTGAACTTAAAAATATGTGCAGAATAGCATTGATCATGTGGCAAAATAAACTACAAATCATTCATTCCCTCATGAAAAATTTACGAAGTTTCACAAAATTCACTATTTTGTTTTCCCTCATTTTCTTTCAAAAGATCGTGCACATGATTAGCAGCAGTCTCTTTGTGTTCATGTTGCTCACTGACTGTCACTTTTAAAGATTTAAAAAATAATAACATGGCCTTTTTATGGAAAGTAACACACATTCACAATATATTGTAACATAGAGGAATAATTTTGGGAAATCAATGGGGACTAATGAAGAACATGTGTACTATTATTTGGGGCAGACAAAATAACTAGTGCTATTATGGAGGCTTCCACCACCAATCTGTTACAGGCCAGATTGTATGCCTCAAAATAAACAAGCTAAATACACTAGACCCCTGATTTTACGAACCCTGGATTTAACTAAGGTAGTGGTTCTACGAATACGATCTCAGGAACCCTCAAAAAGTAACAAAATTCTATAAAAAAAAAATTTTAAGGAATTACTTGATAATGATTTAAAATATATATATTATCGAATTCACGGCATTAAAATATGAATTGTAGAGTTGCAGTTACTATTTGGTAAGTCACAATATTTAAAGTAAAACAAAAATATTGAAAATTTGTTAAAAAATGTGGCAGTGACTGTTTGAAAACCGCGTGGCGGCAGCGCCTGAGCCAAGCTGGCTGGCCTACTGTCTCCATCATCCTACTATGTATTAGGATCTGTATGGAGGCAGTTCTATAGATGCATAGTTCCAGCGCATGCTCATATGCTCACATAACTGTAAAACAGCCTCCTCCTTGGCTGTTTCTTAACGTCTTGTATCTCTCGCCTCGCGCTGAATGTGTTTACGTTTTTACACGAACTCTATAAATAATAGCATGAAATTATTTTCTTTGTTGGGTTAACACCATAACGTACTTAAAACAGATAACTTAGTGCATAATTTGCTTAAACAATGCATTACTGCGTGTTGTAAAATTTGCATTTCACAAGTGGGCACAATAATATCAGTTACGTGTATGTACCGTGTACAGTATTCAAACCGTACACCAGTACAATAGTACACTTAAAGCAAAACGACGGGGGTCACATTAAGAACGGGGAAGGAAAGGGTCGTAACAACAGAGTAGCTAGACTACCAAAGCAGGAACACGTACCTTTAAATGCAAACTTTATGTTGAACACATGATTTACAGGGATTTACAATTCAGCAAACAAAGAAAAGCTCTCATCAAATTGGATGGGGGAAAGGAACCTACCCGAGCCAGATTCATTAGTTGAATAGTCCAATAGATTACATGCTTACTGTAGTTCCAGCTAGAATGAAGGAGAGGTGCGAGCCTGCCAGAGTCCCGCTAGCGACTGACAGTTCGAAAGGCATAGGCCGCAAAGGAAGGAGTGCGGAGGGGAAGGGGGAGAAGGAGGGGTGCGTGCACACGTCAATAGTGAAGGAGAAGGCAAAGAGGATAGCAGCGCACACGGCGGCGGTGAGAACAACAGACCAACGCTGGGATTTCAAATCTTCCCAATCTTTGCTCACTCAGGTTACAGCCCATCACAACCCCCCCCCCCCAATCCTCTTCTTCTCTTCAAAATTGATAACCAGATCAGTTCAAACAGACATGGGGGTGTTACTCCAAAATTAACAAATGTCAGTCCAACCTGGGTATTTGCATTATAGCATAGGGCTGAGGAGAGCTGCGCAGCAATCTGTTGAGACCGACAACTCAACGGTCACCACCACACAGGTGAGAACCAGACTTCCGTCCGACAACTGTCGGAGGAGGGAGATACCGCCAGCCCGCTAGTCGAATGTGCACCACCAAGGAGAGGGACCCAGGAGCACAACGTGAATGCAAAACAATATTTATATGTAACTCATGACTCGATGATGCAACCCTGTAAAAGTTTAAAAAAATCGGAAATTTTCAATGAATACACAATTGATAAAATCACAGTATATGGCACATACATCATCTGATACAAACACAACTTTTTTAACAATGTTACAACTTTGACGGATCTGTCACAACACAATAAAATGTATGTATGCTTACTAATATCATAGAAATATGCAAATTTAAATAATGTTTTGAAATCAACACCCGTATAAACATTCCAATCAAATTATCCATAAATAATCCAATCTTATACATATTCAACAATTTAAATACCTCTGGTTCACATCCCATATTTTAACAACATAAATCACACAATAATAAGATACAAAAATCACAAACATTTAAAACAACCAGATGTTCTATGTAAATAATTTCATCAAACTTACAAACTAAGCGCGCAACTTATCTATCTTAATATTACTTTGTTCAGACCTTATGACTAACACACTTCATCCTTCTCCATTCAAAGCATGTTGGTCAGCTAACCTACATTACTTCCTCTTTAACTACTACCCCCTAACCTACAAGTTTTACAAATAACCTTAACAACCTATTTGCACTTTCTAACACTGAACACATGACAAATCTCACAAACACTACACAAATGCCGGCAACAAAACACGCAAAACACCACAAAAAAGAAACTCCAAACGTAACGAAACTACACAAAACAACACTGAGTAGGCCCGCACCGGAGGTCTTGGAACGGCCGATCTTGAAGCCTGACGTGCACTGGATCTGAAACAAGTATCCCATCACATTAATCATCATCTTCACGTGGGACTAATTTCACATGAGATGCATGGGCCTTCCGGACCACCTTCCCGGTATCCGGATCTTGAAGTAACAAGGTGTTCGGACCAAGTATCCTCAACACCCTGAGCAGCCCCACAAAGGGCGGTTGCAACTTACTCGTCGTAGCGGCAGAAGGAAACGCCGACACGTAAGTACGACAGTAAACCAGGTCGCTAACTGCAAAATTTGCCGGAGCCCGGCCCGAGTTGATCCTAGCCTGCACCTGACGCTTCACGTTCTCCAAGTTTCCAGCTACCTCGTGCGACAGCAATTCCCGTTGCGCATTGGTCAACAGCATTGATGGGGATGGAAAACCCCACATATACAGAGGGTGGATCAAATCACGCCCAAGGAACGTCCTGTCCTGAGTAGTTTTCGTGACTCCATGGACAGATGAGTTGAATCCGACTGTAATTAAGTCGATATCTTCATCCCACTCAGAATGGTCGCTGTAGTACAAGGCAGTGAGTGCCACCTTAGAGTTCCTGTTGAAGCGCTCCACAGTGTTTCCACAAGGATAATAAGGACCACTTGTGTGGTGCTGGACAGCCCAGCGAAAACACGTGTCAGAAAACTCCCGAGCCCCAAAATAAGGCTCATTATCACTCGCCAAATTCACCAGAGCCCCTACAACACTCCAAACCCCCTCAGAAAGGTGTTTTACAATCATCCTAGTCTTCATATTTAGCATGGGAATGATAAACACAAACCTAGAGAACACATCAAGTACAATTAGAATACAGATGTTCTGATTCCGTGTACATACGAGTAGACCAAAAATGTCAATATGCACAGTTTCCCAAACATAGGAAACATCCTCTACAGAATACAGCCCTACGTGAGCGTTTTGCAGTGCATTAGCCCTCAGGCACTCATGGCAATGAGACACGTACTGCTTCACATCCTTTATTATACCGGCCCAATAAAACCTTGAAGCAATCTTAACATATGTTTGCTCCTGTCCCGGTCCTAACAACCTCACGAACAGCAATTAGTTTTTTCTTTCTGTTCCTCCCAACAAAACAACAATTCATCCTTCAGGTCGTAATGGAGCTCTTCACCAGCGGCAGTCTGCCCTTCCCACTGTTTACACTTCTCATCTTGCTCTTGAGCCATCCTAAGGCTAGTGAAGATATTAGGTACACAGGCAAATGCCATGTAAGACACGGGCTCCACAACATCAGGTTCAAAATCTTCCTCCGAAAACATTTCAGATAAGGAGTCTGTCACCACATTATCTTTCCCAGCTATATGATGGACCTGAAAACGAAACCACGTCAGGCAGTAAGCCCAGCGACCCAGCTTCTTAAATTCATGAGAATGGTCCAACAACCAGGTAATAGCTCTATTACCTGTGTACGGGTTGAATTCCATGACATCCAGATAGTCAGCAAATTGGGTCGTCCCAAATAAGCAGGCCAGTGCTTCTTTTTCGTACGTGCTCAACTTACGTTCAGCGTTTGTTAACACCCAACTAGCAAAGGCAATCGGGACCACTGCGCCATTCCTCAATTGCCCTA
Source organism: Medauroidea extradentata (assembly GCA_003012365.1). Taxonomy (NCBI): domain Eukaryota; kingdom Metazoa; phylum Arthropoda; class Insecta; order Phasmatodea; family Phasmatidae; genus Medauroidea; species Medauroidea extradentata. Next base: position 35,655 of record PNEQ01001091.1, on the reverse strand, counting down.
ACGCAGCCCCATGAGCCACTGATGATGCATCAATGTGGAGAACGAACAGAGCATCAAAATCTGCAGGAGGCAAGGGCGGACTAGTGGCCAGACCTGCTTTTAATCGGTTAAATGAAGTCTCCTGTTCAGGTCTCCATTCAAATGGCTGATTCTTACATTTAAGCCAATCCAAGGGAGCAGCCAACTCTGCAAACCGAGGTATTAACCAGAAATAATATCCCATCATCCCGACAAATCGGGTGACTCCGTTCACGCTAATTGGACGTTGGAAATTAATGATAGGCTCGACCTTAGCTGGATCCATACAGTATTTTTCACCGGAAATAATATACCAGAGAAACTGGATAGTGTCAGAACACCAAGTCAACTCACTGGGTGGTATTAACTGTTAAGCCCGCTCGTCGCAGCCTTTCCAGTACTTCTGGCACATGTGCCACATGTTCTTCCGCTGACTCGCTGTAAATAACTATATCATCTATATAATTAAATACGAGCTTGAATTTCAAGTCTGACTACACATGGTCAATCACACACGACAGAATCTGAGTGCTAAAGGATGCTCCCATAGGAACTCTGTAGAACTCATACTGAGCCCACGGGGTACAAAAGGCAGTATACTTGCGGCTCTCAGGGTGTATCAAACACTGATGGAAACTATCATTAAGGTCTAGCAAGGGAAAGACCTTAGCCGTCCCTAAATGCTGCAGAGCAACCTCTACTGTAAGCATCGGAAACGGAGCCATCCTAATTAATTTGTTCACTGCAGTCATATTGGTCACCAGCCGGTAACTTAGGCAACTCCCCATGCTCACCAAACATGCTGGACATGCATAATCTTGACTTAGAAGGTGAAATCACCCAATCCTTCAGCAATTTACACACAGTGGTTTGGAAAATCAGAGTTTCGGAGGAGGATAGTTAAAATGACGTCGAACTGGAACATCGCTGGTCACCGTAAATTTATACGGCAATACGTCGCATCACCCGATCTTCGGGGTAACAAACATCCAGATATTTTCGGACCAAGTCGTCAACACGGCTCTTCACGTTTTTGGGCTTCATTACTTCTAACCCTGCAGTTGGTAACACACTCCTACAGCGTTCGCACAACTGAATTTTCATGTCCAGAGCGAACGTAAATCGTGACAACTAACATTGATGACATCTCGTGCTCCGCCAAGAAAATCAAGACCAAGAACTATGTAGGCTACCAAATTATCAAAAATCCAGGAGGGACGTGTCCACGAGAACCTCCCAGTCTCAAAGTGCATCAACACACACCGATCACACCTAACAACACGTCCATCAGCGATACAAGCTGTCATTCCTTCTCCACATACTTCGCCCTTAACAACAATTGGACACCTATCTTTCACATAGGTCAGACACGATGATTTAATAAAGGAATAAGACTACCCAGTGCCGACTAATTCCTTTCGCACTTCACCACCCCATTCAGTGTCCACGTAACACTCCTTCATAATCTCACGTTCCGGCCTTTTTTTCCACAGCGCCGAGATTAGGCGGACTGCTGTCTTTGTTTCCCATCAGACACGCGACTCGGTAATGACCCACATTGCCGCATCTGAATCATCTACGATGCTGCAATCCTACACTGGGTTGTTGGATAAGCTCCACTCTGTGCCCAAAATTCTTACAGTTACTGCACTTACCTCCACCCATCACTTTCCAGTCAACTTCCGTCACGGCTGCCTGAAGCCCAAGAGCCTCTAGTGTCATGACCTTCAGGAGTCCTCGGCCAACCACCGCCTCGCCCACTCTCCTGAACACCAACTCCCGCAACTTCACTTACAACCGGCACCGTGAATAGCCAATACTCATTTAAATAAATCCTTTGCTGCAGTTCTACAGCCAAACTTCGCACATCGTTAAAGTTATTAGGACACGGTAATAAGATGCGCAGCACCTTAACTTCAGGCCTCAAGTGATCCAAGATATTGCTAAGCAATTTAGGCTGATCGTAGTCAAATTGAGCGCTCGTGCGTAACTATACATCGACTGCACGTAGGCGGGAACTGTTTCTCGCATTCTCTGGAAGCGATTGACAAACTTACCTTTCACGGGTTGCCACACCCTTGACGATCCTACCAATTCAATCATTCTTCCGTTGAACTCCTCGTACAATCCAGCTCGCGAAACAACATCGCTAATGATGTCAGAAGCCAATCCAGTAACCCTAGGTAGCAAAGATTGCAAAAAAAAAAAAAAAAAAACGAATCTACCAACTGAGTAACCTGCATTCTATCCACTTCAACAAAAAACTCCAGTACAGATGTTGGTTTATTCACAGTTAACTTAGATACACCATACACACTACCTAATAAGACCGATTGAGCCCCAGTTAACGGCCGAGACGCCGAAGGCATACATTGGTCGTTTGCGGCTGCTCCAACTCCTGTCAGATTGCCAACTTACACCATTTCTAGCATACGTAACTCAGTTACATTCTCCTCGGGATTGAAGGGTAACCCAGCCTCAATCAAATATTCACATTGTTCCAAATAGCCCGTTCTCATGACAAAGTCCGAGCCCCGACCTGCCATAATGCTGAAAATCAGCAATTCCTCCACTACGGTAATCAAAACGTAACTTCTACACAGTTACAACACACCCTAAAGAAAGCACTCCCCCGCTCGGGACTCAAACCCACAGAAAAATTGTGCAGAATTTTGTACTGTGTATGGTATTAAAACCGTACACCAGTACAATAGTACACTTAAAGCAAAACGACAGGGAGTCACATTAGGAGCGGGTAAGGAGGAGGTCATAACAACGGAGTTGCTGGACTACCAAAGCAGGAACACATGCACCTTTAAATCCAAACTTTATATTGAACACATGATTTACAGGGATTTACAATTTAGCAAACAAAGAAAAGCTCTCATCAAATCGGACTGGGGAAAGGAACCTACTCAAGCCAGATTCATTACTTGAATAGTCCAATAGATTACATGCCCTCCGTAGTTCTGGCTGAAATGAAGGAGAGGTGCGAGCCTGCCCAAGTCCCGCTAGCGACTGACAGTCCGAAGTTACAGGCCGCAAAGGAAGGCGTGTCGGGGGAGGGGGGAGAAGGAGGAGTGCGCACGCACATGTCAATAGTGGGAGGAGAAGGCAAAGAGGATAGGAGCGCACATGGCGGCAGCGGTCAGAACAACAGTCCAACACGGGGATTTTAAAACTTCCCAGTCTTTGCTCACTCAGGCTACAGCCCATCACATGTAGAAACATTTGTCTCCACCAGGGGTATGTCAAACTTAACAGCACAATAAATAAATACATCCGCTTTTTCCTTCTTACTTTGGTAAATAATTTACAATGACATTATGCTAGTAATGAATGCCTGCTTTTCCTGTTTAACGCTACGGAAGTCGGGCTATTCGCTCGTGAGATGGAACTCTGCAGCTTGGTTTTTTCATTTTTTGGGGACTAGGGTCGGTCATGTCTTTTGCTGAACGGTGTGGCTTCTGGCTACTAATAGCAATTTATGTTTATATTATTACATCAATTTCCCGCATTACTCTATGGACGTCGGGGTCCGACTAGAGGCACTTCGCAGAAAAAATGCAATTTTAAAATTTTATGATAGGGTTGGGGGGAGGAAGGGTGCGAAATAGGCCACTATAAATTTCACGAAGGTAGCCATTTTACGAATGCGATGAGAGGAACCGCGAGTATTCATAAAATTGGGGGTCTAGTACATATGTAGCAAAGACAGGTGGAGCTTAGCCAAACACACGGGTAGCGAGAGTTAATCAAGGTGAGAATTTGTGAAATAGGATCTTTTCAGTGACTGCAAATATGTCTTATAAACTACAGATAAATAATTAGTAACCAAAATGTAAACTGTGTTTTTAATCATTGTGTAAGCATTCTCCTAGAAAAAATTACACCTATCAGAAGAAGTTAATAAAATAAAGAAAAGATCAAGAAGCTCAGGTTCAAAACATGTCTGTATAAACTTCAAAATAATTTACATTAAATGTATCAGCAACTCGCACATAGAGTGGGTAACTTTACATTAACACACCCTCAAGAAATTAAAACAATAACAATCTTATCTTGAAATCAAAGCAAACAAGGGACAGCTTCTGATACGAACGGAAAGTACTATGCAAAAACTTTATCATTAAAACTCATACCTGATCATGGACATCATTGAACTGCACAATTTATAAGACATTAATTTACTTAGTTAATTATTATCGTTCTACTTTACCATTAGGTTCAAATGTTAACAAGATAAGACGTAATACTTATCATGAAAGAATAAACTGTTAGTATTTTTCAACTGCTTTTAACTCCTTAAGGGCGTGGTTCACCTCAGTTTTTTTTATTTTTAAATTTGTATCAGATATTTTTTTCTTATTTTATACATAAATTGTGATTATATCTTCCTCTTAGGAAATTTTAGTGTGTCAGATTTTTTTCACACAAAATTTGGACTTTACGGTTTTAAGTACGCCACTAAAACCAACTGACATACCAAACTGAAAAAATTCACACTATATAACAATGTTATAGGCTATGATTTGACATATATAAAAACAAAATTTTTTTTTGTATTTATAAAAAAATGTTGATTTTTTTTTAAAATTTTCATTTCGAAATTCAGCATTTTTTATTAAATACAAAAGTATTTTATTTTTTGTTTTTATATATGTCAAATCATAGCCTACAACATTGTTATATGCTGTGAATTTTGTCGGTTTGGTATGTCAGTTGGTTTTAGTGGCGCACTTAAAACCGTAAAGTGCAAATTTTGACGTTTACGACTCATTACACAAAAACTATGAGAGATACAGAAGTTTTCTAAGAGGAATATTTAATCACAATTTATGTCTTAAAATAAAAAAAAATAAGTACAAATATAAAAATAAATAAAGACGTTGAAAACTGAGGTGAAGAGCTCCCTTAAGTGCTACATTTGACTATAGTCAAATATACAAAATATTGTTGAACTGCAACAGGCAACTTTATTCAATCACCGAATAATGTGACATGGTTTCTCGCTTAAAATTTTTATGCCGCAGCAAAAGAGTTAAACAAATAAACGTCTTGATACTTTGAAACAACTAGTCTGCTAAGGTACAAAATTTGTGGATGAAACATTATTGCAGTCCACTTACAAGTTCATCAGCAATTTTACTGCTTATAAGTACATTATACGTAAGTATAAAATAAGTTTGCTGGATTAAGTTATAGAATAATAGGGAAGATGTGTAATGATCTGATTGGCTGTGATATCTGGAATCTATACCGAAGAAAAGCTCTAATGTTTTCTATATCATTATTGGAACATTAAAAAACGTGAATATGACATTCATATGTGTAACAGTCTGGTTATTAAGATTGTGTGGTATATAATTCAGTGGTAAACGCATCAGTTCAGAATTGTATGTTTCTCAGAGCCAATTTGCAAAAATCAAGAAATGGCAATCCCAGACAATAGTTTTTGCCAACTTTCTGAGCGAAAATGTTTCTTGAGTAACTATTTCTGAAGAACAATCTCAGACGTCGAAATCTTTTACATTAATTAGCGGCGCAAGAGATCATGCTTAACAAATGCGTCATTCTGGGTGAATGTTCACTTATAAAGTTTGCAAATATTATCAAGGATTGTTGTTTTGTAGTTTTTCTGTATTGACTTTGAAAAGGTGCAGTTCTGAATTGTAGAACTAAGCGCTTATTTATTTACCACGTCCTCTTTGACTAACCATTTGAACCAAGTCCCCTTCACATTACCTTCCATCCCATCACATGTCCCTTTTCAATGAACAATGCCTTTTAGTTCTTAAAATTAAATTTTTTATGGTTACTTAAATTGAGGTTTTTTGATTTTTGTACACGACACACGAGCCACTAGAGAAGTGTATGATTCTGGATAGTGTATCACATGACACTACTTAAATAAAATAAATATAAAATTTTTTTCATATTTTCTCTTTATTACGCCCATTTAAGTATCTTTTATTATTGTAACTTTGATTAAATAATATTAATGGTAGTTGGTATCATACTGTATATTTGATGCATATATTTATTCATTTTCGATAGCTTTAACTTCTTGTTGTAGCTAATCTTTCTTTGTTACATTATCTTTGAGCAGAGCCAATTCAAGCTGTAGTAATATGTTTTTTCACTATCTGAATTTGTGATGCTGTTCTCTGCATTCTTTAGTCTTTTTCTCTTCCATCCTTTGCTGCAGTATGCACATGTTTTTCTCTACAGTTTCTAAGTGGCTTTCTGTGTGTACTTTTGTCACTTATTAGGCAGTTTGTTCACACGATACACTTGCTTTGTCTGCCTTTTGAAGCTCTTCTGGCTTGCAGAACTATCTAGCAGCACTGTTGGTAGTTTTCGATCTCTTTGTGTTGCACAGAGTGTAAGGATTTATTTCATGGTTATATTTTGTTTTGGTAGAGTTAGTTTTCTCTTAATGTTGGGTCTTTTTTTTACTGTGCTTTTAGTGTTCGTGTCTCACCTGTTGAACTCTCGTCCCCTAGTCTGTCTTCCCCTTCCCTCTTATACAATTCCCCTCCCCTCCCCCTTTCTCGTGACTTCCACACTGCCGCAGCGAATTTGGCTAGTCATTGAAGGATGAGAGCTCGAGCAAGTGTGTTCTGTCCTTGCTTCATGGCGGCCTTGGACCAAAAGTAGAAATAAATCTTCACGGTGTTCAGTAAAGTCCAAGAAAGATTTCTTTTACAGTGACCTGGAGTTGTTTGAGACCCTTCTTGATGCTTTATTGTGAGCAACGAGGATCACCAGCCCTTTGTCATCATTTTATTGTAGCATGAGGCGGTACTGTTATCGTGCGTCACTTTGGACAAAACTATTTGTGGTATTTTCCTGTGACAAGGCCTGGTCCTGGCACAATGTCATGCACAATTTTAGAACTGGTCAAAGAATATAATTAGATGTATTAAACGCTTGTGGGAGAGGTATAATTTGGTGTACTAAACAATTGTGAGAGTGAGAGAATAGAGTTGCTGAGAAACAGGGATGTCGTGAGCTTTGACGGCCCATTTCATGTCGTGGATAAGGGCGGCCACAATTTTGAAGGCGTTTCAGCATTTGGCAATGTCAACTGATGACTGAATAACATTCTGGAACCAGTTCCTAGGAATTTAAACATTAGTCGTGTTTGTTGTGGCCAATTTGTTTATTTATTTTGTAATTTGAGTGTAGAACCTTTTCAAATTTATGGCAACTTTGTTATTTGGAATGTGTTTTAATTGACTTAAGGTTTAAGTAAGGCCACAGGTTATATCCCGTATGTGTGTGTGGTCGAGTGCCTAGATTTACTGGGCCTTACATTAAGAGGGTGAATTAAGTCTCATTTGTAATCTTTGTAGTTGCAATGTACTATGTTACTGATATGCTTTTTCTGATCTTTTTTTTATTTATTAATCACTTTAAATAAGTGTGGATCCTTGGTGTTGTATTGAAAGTTTGTATGTTAATGGACTTAATCATTAGGATAAAAAAACTTCTTTTAAGTCGTAAGCATTTGATAATTTGGTGGGTACATGGAACTGTGTGCATAAAAGGACTCCATTTTGAGGAGTATTGCAATTAACTTGTACGTTGGTTCATGGTGTGAAAATAAAACCATTTCCTTTAAAAAGGTAGGATGTTATACTAAATAATAATTTGTGATAAAGCAATAATGTTATATGATTCCTTTGTGAGGTTCGTTGTCATATTAGACGATGTTGTGTGTGATTGAGATGAAGGGTGAAGTCATATCTTCTGACCTTGCGATTGTGTCTGGAAGTGAATAATATTTGATGATCAGCCCCTGCAGAGTTTTTTTTTTGTTCCATTAACTGTTTTGTCACATACCCCCAAATAAGAAAAAGCCTCAGTGTTTTGAATAGTTATGTTTTCAATGATTACTGAGGTTCCCAACTGGTTTTTCTGCTCCGGGCAGTTTGAGCTAAGTGTAAGTAATATCTTGCCCTTCCGCGCACCATGCCCGTGTGTGGAGAGTGAGCAGTAGAGGGTGAAATTTCCTGCGTGACTCGGCTATTTGTATGGGGTGAGAATGCCAGGCATTCAGGATTTCAATGACTGGCATTAGTTGTGATTATTTTAGGTGTAATTAGGTGAGAAATGGCATCAACTACCAGGACTTTAATATAAATTAAAGAAACCTGATCTCTAGTCATTCTCTGATGATTATGAATTCTCGTGGACAGAGGAGGCGATGCGTTAAAATTGAGGTGAAAAATGGTAAATGTATACTGAGAATGAGAAATGGGAGTGATAGATATTTGGCAACTTTTTCCAAAAGGAACTTTCCTTTCCAAAAGGTTACGATTAGTGGTTATTATGGGATACTCTGAATGAAAGCAGTGCTAGTACTGTCAGAGATGGAAATCAAGCAGGTGTTGAGTTTCATTAATGAAGCAACAAAAATTTTGGACTTGAGCATAGTTTTTGAGAGGATGTTTTTGAGGGGATTGTCGGTGAAATGTACTGGTCCATTTCAACCATTGGTGGCAGAGCTATTAGGCGAGAAGTGTCAAAGAACCTTCTCCCAACTGAAACAGGTTTTGTTGAATTAAGTGTGTACGCCCATGGTTAAGAGCGTCTGTAATAAAAAAAATATATTGGAGCATTTTCAATGTGCAAGTGAGCCGATTCATAGTTTTGTAGAATCCATTGTGTACTATGAAAGGGCCATGTCTTTAAACATGTTGGTGCCTGAGTTAGTGAATCTGATTCTGGATAACTTGTTACCGCAGTACAGTCAAAGTTGCGTTTTATCCAGAATGCCGACAACATTGCAAGAATTACTTGAGTTGGTGGCGGACGTGGAAAAGTCAAGCTCAATTGGAGTAGGATGAGGTGGCATCCTGAGGTGTTAGACACTATAGGGTTAGTTGTGATTCGTTGGTAGTGGTGAGCGTGATTGAGGAGGGACAGAGCGCAACGCCCACAGACAATCAGTGGAAGAGGCAGGTGTGCCAATTGTAGCCAAATGGCTATGTAACATGTGAGTGTCGAGAAAATCGACAGTTCGAAACTACGTTATTTTAAATATTAAAAACCTGGACACTTAAAATCAACCTGCCCAGAAAACTGGTAGGGATGTGAGAAAATGTAGCTCTGCAATCCTCTTCATGTGCCTAAACCATGCAAGATTTACAGAAACAGAGTACTTAGCAGTTAGTATTGAGAGATCACCTTAGGTTTAACATTATTAGTGAAAAGTGGTGGCTGCTATTGGTTTCAAAATGCCAATGGTTGGAATGGTGTATGGTACCACAGCAGGGCTGAAGTGTTTGCTTGGCTGATGGCAATGTGGTGTGTTGTGTGTTTGCAGTGCATTTACATTTTATAATCTCTTGTTTTTTTTAGAATTATGAATTTTGGATAGTGACGGGGCTTTGCGTTGATGACTTCTTTGGTCTAAATTTTCTAATTTATGCTAGGGCACGCATAGATCTGGACCGTCAGCATTAGAGTTTTTTGTTTTGTCCCAGAAGTGAGCATTCCTCTTAAATTGGAGTGAGTTGTTCTCTTCTTTGGTTGAAATGATTTCCGGATGTTACAATGGAGAAGATACGCTGCTGTGATGCAGTGCCTTATAAATTCTGTTTAAAGGACCAAACAACAATTAGGCGTAAGCCCTTTCCCTTGCTCTTTGCCAAAAATGGAGACATTCACACAAATATTTGACAATTCGCTGCAGGACGGGGTTATCAGCCCCTCGAGTCAAAATTTTCGACACCCCCGTTTCAAGTTGGTAAAAACAGAGGAGAATGTTTTAGATTTGTTGTCAATCACTCTTGTCTAAATAAACAAATTAATCTGGACCCCTTTCCTCTCCCTACAGTTGAGACCGCATTACAGCATCTTGGGGAAGCTACAGTTTTCTCCATTTTAGCAGAGGTGCCAACTACTACAGATTATCTGTAGTTTATACGTATCTACAAACTAGTTTGTTTACGGTTTGCGTGGCATGCATCGGAAGGTTCTCATATGATGTATCTCATACAATCGATTGTTCATTTTGCTTCGGGCGAGACCGCAGACTTCAGACTTATCGATTAGTTGTTGATGTTGACTCATGCAATCGAATCGAGTCGTGTGTGGATATTGTTGCTTCTTCCGCTGATAGGCCATATTGTAAACTTATCCGTGTTGTCGTAGTTTAAACGAAAGTATGTTGATGTGAATGTTAAAATTCAAGTATGAGTTTGAAAGATATGATTGTTGAGAAATATCATTCAGAATATTCACAGTTGTGGACACGTTTAAGTGCTTCAAGTGTATCTCAACAACACATGTTTTGTGATTCTTGGAATTATGACTTCAGTGTAAACACGGTGGCATGGCAAAGATGCTGCCGTCAATACATATTTACGTTAAAAATATGTAAAGCGTTTTCAAAGTTAGACATTTCGAGGATAAAGTATATTATAGTTAAATGATCCTGTAGATCCAACAAATGCCGAAGTTACCGACGAACAGATAATGTGATTGTGTATATGCCTACACATTTAAAGGCCATGCTAGAATCATCCTAAGAAATAACCGTAAAAATTGAACACACACTTTTGAGTGTCGCATGCTACAACACACCGTACCGCTGTTTAGCCGCCGTAAGAGGGATAGAAACCTGTCAATTTCTTATGGTGCAGTTATGGTTATTTCAGTATGGTTACTTTACGGTCAATGTAGCAAGGGGTTAAGATAGTACATTCACTACGGAAAACTTATGAAAAATACGGATTTTTCGCAACATTACTACTGAAAGCTTTGGTAAATAGTTGGCACCTCTGTTTTAGACTTGAACTACAGCTTCTTTCAAGTTTTACTTGACCCTGAATGTAGAAAATACACTGCATTTAGAACACAGTGGGCTTGGTATCAGTTCATTAGAGTATCTGTGGGAGTGAACTTTGACGGCCAAGCTCTTTCCTGAGTTTTGGATCAAGTTCTATCAGAATATAAATTGAAGTTGGTTTTTATTTACGTCAATGACGTGATCGTATATAGTGATAGTTGAACTTCTCATTAAAAGATCTTCAACTAGTTTTAAGGTCATCTTGGGCTGTAGGAGTAAAAATTTTTTGGAATACTTAATTAGTAATGGGCAATTTATTCTCGATCCTGACCGTATAGCACCTGTGCTGTAGTTCCCTGCAACAAAAAAATCTTAGGGGTGTGCAGCGATTTATGGGAATGATTGATTTCTACACCAGGTTCATCCCTAATCTGTTGGAGGTGGCGGCTCCTCTTAATCGGTTGAAGAACAAGGGATTGAAATTTGTGTGGGGAAATGAACAGAGAATTGTGTTTGAGACGCTGAAGCAGCGTATGTGTGCGGGGTCTGTGTTATAACTTCCTGATTTTAACTGTACATTTAAGTGTTAGTTGATGCCTCTTTGAAGCATTTGGGGGTGGTGTTGAGTCAACTGCGTGAGGACCTTCACCCTAACGCCCGTGGCATATGCTAGTTGAGGCCTCAGTTAATCGAAAATGAATTTTGGTGTCTAGAAAAAAAGGTCTCGCATGTCTTTTTGGCTAGAAAAATTTTGCAGTTATTGGGACTGCAGTCAGTTTGACCTTTATACTGATAAACAGGTGCTCAGCTGGATTCTCGATCATCCCCAGCAATGGCGATTTGGAGTTTCAATTGCTGGAGCAATTGCCCCCCCCCCCCCCGATGAACAGGTGGACCTAGTGGCCTTCATGGATAGCTGTCCAGAATCTTTTATTTCGGTTAAAAACCATCAGTGAAAGGACCCTGTTGTGTGAAGAAATTTGTGAAAATCTTTAAACTGATCCTTCACTCCCGTACAGAGTAGGTGGTAATGTATTGTGACGTGTGCCTAGCACTAGTCCGTCTGCCGCACTGTACTCGTTTAGTATGGCCTACACTCAGTGCGTATCGTAAATTATAAATTTTGCCTTTAAAAATATGTTTCTTTAAATTTACTCTTTATTTGTTACGTTTTTCATGTGTCTAATAATTGATCCAATGTTTTTCAAAATGTATATTAATACTTGTCGTTCATTTTCAATCACCATTATTCAGTTGCATCAGCTATGCTATGTGTTTTGTATTCTTCCGCTTGAACATGATGCAACAGGAACAATATTCCAAGATAAGACATTCTAAAATTTACCAGTAATGCTTTAATATGTTGTGCAATTTTTCCAGTGTCTGTTTTGTATTATATCTTATGTAATATAATTTAATTAAATGTGTTTGTATCGGAACTACTTTGCACCGCGCAAAGTCACCCCCCTGCCCCCCTCGCGGGGCTGGCTTGACGCAGGACGCCATTTTTCAGTTTGGTCAGAATTAGACGCGTCGAGGAGCTAGATGTGTTTTTGTCTACCCGGGTCCTTCGCCAGTTTTACACCAGCCATCTTTAGTTTTCAAAAGTTATAATTTAATTTACCGGAACAGTTTTTGCTGTTTTGACCCGGGGCTCCTCATCCCCTGCCGGCCGTCGCATCTAGGAGCGTAAGTTTGCACATTAAGTATACCACCAGCCCCGTGCTGTTTTACAGCGTCACCTACTGGAGAGGTTTGTGCTCCAGATCCGCTTAGCTGTCATTGGCCTTCTGCGAGTACCTTGTTTTGTTCATAGTGAGTAAACTTCAAAAAACTATTTACGTCTTTTATTTGCAAGTAGTGTTCTTGGGTCACCCCGTCCCTAGTGACGCTTAACGTGTGCCCTTTCCCCACTATCCATCTTATCTCAGCTCTCTCTGCTAGCCTGACCCCGGACCACTCCCGTAACTTTGTCATCCATATCCCGTCCGACTCACCTACCCGAGTCATTATCATCATCATCATCATCATCTACATGTTCCCCCCCTTGCGCCCGCGTTAATTGTATTACACAAGCAAAGACGGAAAGCTGAAATAAGTGTTGGTGCCAGAGGCCGTAAGGCCAATGATTTAAAAGTATTCTCACGATGCTGCTTTTGGAGGTCACCAGGAATTTGATAAAACAGAAAAAAAATTAGCAGTGATTATATTATTAGTGATCTGTCTGAATGGAGGTTCGAGACTATGTGAAATATTGTCTTCAGTGCCAACAGTTTAAACCATTGTGAAATTCAAAAGTTGGAACCCATTCAGCTCAGGCTTTGGTGAGTCTTTGGTTTATGTGGACATCTTTGTGCCTTTAGTGCAGTCTCATAGCAATGTGGTTATTTTGTAATTTTGGACAGTTTTTCTAAATTTACTTTTCTTTTACCAATTGGGAATTTTCAGACTTCTACGATTGTGAGAGTGTTGGTGGACTCTGTTTTGGAAATTTTTTGGACTGCCATGTGAACTGGCCACAAATAATGCCTCTTGTTTGAGGACTTGGGATTTGAGGACATGTGTTTACTATAGGGTATAAATCATTACACTAACAGTCCCTACCTTCTGAATCGAAATCTGGTGGAGAGGGTCGGTAAAAATTTAAAAGCCAGTTTGGCAATTTTTTTTTTGTCATTTGAATCACACCTTCTGTGAGCAGCGAGGATGACCTGCCTTTCGGAGCCATTTTATAGAAGAATGAGGCAGTAATGCAGAGAGTATAATTGATGTATTTAAATTATTGTGATAATCATTGACACGTGTTATCTAAGTGTGTTGCATCTTTGAATAGCAATGAAAATACCAACGTGGTACCCCAACATTGATAGGAACATACCACCCCAATTTTTTCTTGTTGTAACAAATGTTTGCATGCTACAATATAGTTGTGAAACAGCTTAAGATCAATGTAAAGTAACATCATCATTCACAGAATATTTCTTTAATGCCCAGTAGGTTTTATTAACTTCAGTTGAAACCTTTTAAAAATTTGATTTGTAATGGTGGAATTCTCCCTTATGAATTACTGTAAGACCTTGTTTGTATGTAATGTTTTCTACCCTATTTTGGATAGAGATATACCTCACTGCATTTGTACCTGTTAATATGGTATTGTGAACTTACAGATGTGTAGATAATGTTTTTTACTCTGATTGTCCAACATAATCTGTGCTGTGAGTACATCGAAACAAATGTACACAATATTGCCCATGCTCTCCTGTCACATTATCTCTGCAGCCAGATATTCACGTGCATTTTTAACAAAACCTATAGTTCTTAGACAGCCCCAGTAAGAGGACAAGTTTTGTTACATATCTTACATTACTCAATAAAACATCTATAAATATTCAAATATGCCAACGGTACAAAAGTTTATTTGAATTAGAGGGTGGCCACTTCTGTTATTTTAGTAATGGTTGAACGTATCAACTAGCATTTGATGTGGGTTTGAATACCATAATAGCATAAATCAATGTTTATACAATTGTTGTTTTATATAATTTAGTTCCGATATTTTAATAACACTAGTCTTAAAACTCAATATTTGGAGGCTCATTACTCCCTACATATTAAACCTAGTTACTAAGAGTTCTTTATATGGCCTAACTCTCTTAATTGTGCACTACAGCTGTAATTTTCATTCTCTAGGATTTAGCCTGTTCAACACAGCCCTGCTCATGTTGGAATGCTTTAGTTTGCAGCTGATTGCTATCAGCATAATTCCACCTCCTGAATGCAATATTTCTTATAGGTGATTCAGAATAAAGTGAACACTCAAAAAAGCCCTGATTAATTTCTATTTTGTGCCAGTTTACATCTTTCCGCAGAATGTAAACATCAATATATCCATGTGCTTTTATTTACATAGGGTCATGCAATGTTTACAACTACATTAAACTGCTCCAATAAATTTTAGCTACAATATCTACTCATTAAATGCACAGGTGATGAATAGTTATAAGCTAACTTCTTATAATACTGGTTTCTGTCCATCGACTAATGTATACAACACAAACTATTACAGTTACGAATCTCGTAAATTCGGCATATTTTATTTGCATTTGTAACTCAAAACCGCCACTAAAAACAGACATGACACACGCAATTCAAGAATTCAAGTTTCGTTCATTATTACTGCCACGAATTACGACGCACTTCAGAAACAATAAATAACGTATTTTCTTAATACATGAAATAAAAAGTATGTTGTTTCTAGGCTGGCAAACGTAAAACATAATTGACAGAATACCAATGGTTTTACATCATTTGGCAGTTATATTCATCAGGGTGGCGAGCGACTGGGAAAACCAGGAAAAGTCAGAGAATTTAAGACGTCTGGAGAATTCGGAAAAAAGTCGAAGAATTTTCTAAAAAAAACCTGGAATTTAAACTGTATTCAACTAACATTTCTGTGGGTGGTATTAATACAACGTATAATTTTCTTGGTACACATACCAATTTTCAAGTTCCATATATCTTTTTGTACCGATTTTGTAGTTGTGTGTAACTATTGATTTGACGATGCAAGGCACCAGTTTTTCGTCTCAAATACAAGTTTTTTTGCGTTATGTACCAGAATTTTCAGTGGTTACTGCCAGTGTTGCCAGATCAGTAGTTTCCTTGAAAATGTGTTGTGATGTTTTCACGTTTCCATAGTGGTAAAATTTAACTCTCTCGTGGTGTTTCTTGCATACTGTTTGCAAAATACCTTAAATTTTAATGAATTTTTAGTTAATATAGTGGGTTTGAAATGGTTGTGGTGTTTTTCTCCAAGTGTTCGTAGTAGAAATTGTAGGCACAGACTTGGCAACATAGGATCCACAGTTCACTTTTGTTCTTATCACGCGGCATGCTGATACGTTCGTTCATTGTAAGTTTATTGTTTACTTTGCGTGGCGCGGATATTTGTTGTATGGTTTGTGCCTGTATTAATATCTTCTGAACAAGTCTGAAGTCCGTGGATTT
The DNA here is from genome assembly GCA_003012365.1 of Medauroidea extradentata. NCBI lineage: Eukaryota > Metazoa > Arthropoda > Insecta > Phasmatodea > Phasmatidae > Medauroidea > Medauroidea extradentata. The sequence goes on along the minus strand of PNEQ01001091.1, from coordinate 19,829 downwards.
ACAGTAGAAGCTCTGGATACCGCGCTTCGATAAACAGCGCATTCGGCTATATTGCTGGGTAATTCATGTCCCCCAAGCTAATGTACCAGAAACTTCACAATCCTACTATGTACTTCAAAGGGACGTTTGTTTTGCCGATCAAACGAGACAGGCGGAGAAGGACAGAAGGCAGCGGACAGGAAGCGGTAATGCACATGTTCAAAGTTTGACAGGCCGGATGTGTTCATTAGTCGCCAGGAGTCTTGACGTCTCGTTGTGCGGACTCTTGTTAGGGGTGGTAGGAGTGGAGGGGAAAGTATTGCTTAGAAGGGGAAAGAGGCAGAAACTGGCACTAGGGAATCCCCAGCCGTTACGTGAGTGGAAAGTGATAGTCACAGCTGACGACACACTTGCAGCTGCCAACAAGAATTTATTGTGATCAGTTCAGTTTTTTATGTGGTGCGATGTCGCAGAAAAGAAAGTCTTATTCGGCGAAAGACAAGTTAAATATTATCGACATAACATAAACTATGGTAGTTTTAACAGTTAAACTGGAGCACTGTATTACAGTCAGCCCGCCTTATCTGCGGACTTCGTATCCGCAGTTTTCACCAACCGCGGTTGGAAAACAAGGGAAAAAAACATATAAACATGAAATTCTTAAGAATTCGTATTTTGGAGTGCGCGCATAGTGTGCCGTACGAACTACTAGCACGCCATTCGTGCACGAGAGAGCAGCTAGTTTCGTGTTGTCAGCCACTGTTATCTACTCCGTTACGCAATGTGCTTGGTTCGTGCGGTATGTTTGTTTACCAGTGGTCAGCGGATGGTGCGGGCGGCAGTGACAAGGAAGCGATGCAGTGTCGAATGTGCGGGCAGCGCTGCTTCACTTGCATAGATCTTATCGCTTGCAGCATGCTTCCAAAACAAAATGATTTTAATTCTCCCGCGGGCTGCGTCGCCTGTCGCCTGCCCGCAAACTGCTTCCACGCAGAACACACGTGTGTGTTTAATTAATTGCATTGTCTTGTTAGCCAGCTTGCCGCCCGCCCGCACGTAGTACACTGTGTGCAATTATACATGATTCCGTGGCCTGCAGCATAAATTTTCCTAAAAGAAAGACTGTAGTGATCCTTCTAAACCGAAGAGAATATCGCAAAATTCTTACTTTAACTGACAAAAGGAAAAAGCTACATTTATTCAAAGACATATCTGTTACAATTGGCCGGAGGTATGGGGAAAAAAAATGAGTGTTCCATTTGTACGTCTTGAAATAATGAACAACATATAGGATCAAGTGTTAGTACTGCACCGAATGTGGCAAAAAAAAATGGAGCTGAAAGTTAATTTAATTGCAATCAGTGGCGCTGTATTAAAACGGTAACCGCTAAAACTTTGTCCTTATCCATGTTTACCAATGGAGTTAAATTTTTCAGTGACATGTAAAAAAAAAACCGCGCCAAGTCTATTTTAGCATAATCAGTGATATCATATTAAAAACGAAACTGCTAACGTAGTTAATTGTGGTCAAAATATTTTATGTTTATAATCCGACTCTTTTCTGTAGTTAATATGCACATCAAATAGTCCAGTCAACGAAGGAAAAATAGAGGAAAAAAATCGTGTAGTCGCAAATTTTTGTACAGAGGTAAGGAGAAGTGTCATGAACAACATACTAAAAGTCCTGACCGATGGGTGTTGAGCGAGGGGGTGGGGGGGCCATTTAAAGGTCCATTTTTTACGTTTTCTTTAATAACTCTGAAACCATGGCTTCTAACGAAAATGTCTTAAAGTACAAAATTAAAGTAAATAAAATTTTCTACAAAAAAGGTCTACATAGTTTTCTCTAGAGTGATTAGTTTGCGAGATGCAGCGGGTGTAAAAATCGTGTATTGTTGAAATATAGTGTTTTGAGGGCACTCATGGTAGTTTTTTTTTTTTGCAAAGAACTCAAATAGTTTTCAATGGAATGTATTCAGAAAATTCTAGTATGTGTGTGTCCATACAGCACACAATTCTATGTAGGGAGTTTGCAAAATATTTCTTCGTTCGTCCGTAAAAAAATTATTTTGGCCTACTTTTGAAAACAAAATTCTTATACTTTGGGTGCACAAATCTTAGGTATTTTTCTATCAAAAAATGTAGCTATAAACTATGAGATATTTTTTACAAATATTTGTAGGGATTTTCCGATATCTACGTCATTTTTAATTTAAAGAAAAATTTTTAATGCTGTGAAACTACCTCGCATGGCCTTAATGGTATACAATTCACGTTTAATATTAAATTAACTTTAAAATAACAGAAAAACTATAGTCATTTTTGATGAAAAAAATTACCTTGTCCTGAATGTGTACATATAAAAATTTGACAAGTGAGTCATCATCGTCATCTTGCAGATTCAACAACGGTGCACCATTCGTACATGAACCATGGCACGTGCCACACACCATGGAGCATGGAATACCTGCTTTTCGGCATCCACATAGTTCCCCACACCCAGAAAAATATCGACAAAATATGTTGTTTAGTATTGCTTCAGGTGCTACTGGGTCTTTCGTTGTTACTGGGTCTTTCGTTGTTACTGGGGTCAACGATCCATCCTCCCCTCGGTTCCATCCTCACTCAATTTGAGGTAAGGGGTTGTCCAGCCATTGCTGTATCTGTAAGTAACCAAACTGCAGTAAGTATCAAGAAACTGTGGTGTAAAGAGCATCAAATAAAACTTTAAGTTAATGAAATTAATATATGTATGGTCTACCTGTAAATAAACTCTAAAAGAGTGTTGGCCCTCAGCTCCTGTGGTTCGTGGCAGTGAGGTGAGGTCAGGTTTTGGCTTCCTTGATACATTTAGAAATTCCGAACCTACCGAAGTTTTTTCAGATCTTGCCGATCTGCAGTCGCTCTGTAGATTTCTAAGAACATCTTCTCACCAGCCTGTGCGACCTTTTCTGCTGGTGTTGACGGATTAGTGAAGATGTCGCATAATGTTTTCATTTGCCTGGGAATCTTGCTGAACAGGTTAACCATTGCTCCTTTGCTCTTCTTGTAAATGGCAGAGGTGGTGTCACACCCACTAAAAGCGTGGAGAAGGAGGATGCTGTCAGCAAAAGGAAGTTGTTGGAGTTTGTTTGTTGAGTACAAATTAGATTCCACCTTGCCCCTGCCAGGCTTCATGAAATATATGTTACTTCCTGGTCGTGCAAAAGCAATGAGTAAGACAATCAAGTCGACATCTTCCCCTATTATTGTAACAATGGGGTGCATGGCAGCTTTCTGTAGCCCACATCTCACTATAGTGCCATCAGCATCCCCTCTAGCAACTACTGTCTCTAATCCTGTTGCTGTCATTTTATCACTGAGTAGTTGTATAAGTCTGGTTTTGTTCCTTCCATTTGCGAGAAAATGCTGTTGTTGAACGGTTATGTTTATGCTTTCATCAAAATGAATTTCGACTGAAGTTTTTGTGAGGCCTCTTCTCTTCTGCTCTGCTTGTTTTGTACTGTTGGTATCATTATAACCATAGAAAACAACAGTACAGTTTTGACCATAATGTTTGATTGTATAATCTATGTATTGATCGCAAAGTACAGAAATCTTGGTACCCACATTCCATTTCACACGGTGTAGGAGGAAGCCACCATCTACTACATTGGTGCTCGCTCTTAGATCATGAGTTACATAATTATCCTCTGGAAAAACCTCGTAGAGAGAGGACTTCTTTCTTTTCCTTAGAGCCCCATTATTGAAGAGAGCCAATGGGAATGGAGATAATTCATATTCCATAAGCTGTGCAACATCTTCATCACTTTTTTTTGCAATGGCAGCTCTTTGAAAAATTGTCAGAGGGTCTACAGTCACTGTTTCACCGTTCACTTTAACTGCATTGCTCATACTAGCCAATCACAATACGACATTCTTCTTAGGCTGTTTCATGTCACCGAAATTACAACCAAGAAAATTTTACATGGTTTCAGTACCAATTTCTAAGGCTAGGTGGCTATTTATTTCTGAGCTTCTGATGATTCCTGTCGACAGAGACATAAGTGTATGCATTTTTGGAAAAGGAGGGTGGTCATTGAACCATTCATAAATCTTTTCCGGGTCGTGTTCATCTCGTTTTTGCCGTGAGACCCGGGAATCAACATGCTGCTCCCCACTTGAAAAAGTCACTCCAGCAAACCTCTCTAACGATGAGCAGATGGCGGTTGCACCAGGAGACCCACCAACCCACTTAGCTGGAACAGAATCAGTTATTCCTCTTCCTCGTGTCAGGCCACCTGAGCTTTTAAAGGACCGCATTAGAGTCTGCTCTATAGTCGTGTCTGACCAAACCCCTGCCCATCGTGAAGCAGTTCGATTAATGGTGAACTATCCTTTATCTGCAAAATCTTTAAACACATCTGGGTGGCTATTTTTCAATAATAACATGTCTTGCACATAAAGATGGGCACATTTTGCATATTGAAAATGACCACTTGCATGGAAAAATGGTACCATAGTTTGAACACATGACAAGTGGCCATTCCAATCTACACGACGCTCACAATCTATGAACTTGTTTATCAGTGAAACCATATTAAAATACTGCACCCACAAAGCAGCATTAGGTCCATTCTCTTTGACACTATCCAGCTGTTTCTTTATGTCAACCTAGCATCCCCCTCAACGTTTTGTACAGTAATATCTTCCACATTGTTCAAAATGCTGGTAATGTTCATCTTTTCTTCTTCCGAGATGCCGGCTTCTTCCAGAATCATCCGAGCCAAAACAGCTTACCCTCCAACCCTCCACCCCTCAGATATCATCAGTACACAGTTTATCCTTTAATACAGTGCTACGACACTTAGATGTTGTACACACACTTAGTATTCTGTCTGAAACCACTTCATTCAACGTTAAACATGATTTGTATACAATTAAAATACAATATTTCAACAATACACAATTTTTACATCCCCTGCATCTCGCAAACTAATCATCCTAGAGAAAAACTATGTATTCGTTTTTTGAAAAAAATTTTATTTACTTTAATTTTGTACTTTAATACATTTTCGTTAGAAGCCTCGATTTTCAAGTAGTTAAACAAAAACTTAAAAAATGGACCTTTAAATGGCCCCCCACCCCCTCGCTCATTCCCCATCGGTCAGGACTTTTTGTATGTGGTTCATGACACTTCTCCTTACCACTGTACAAAAATTTGCTACTACAAGATTTGTTTCCCCTATTCTACAATTTTTGGTCTTCGTTGACTAGACTAAAACTAGCAAGAAATATTTAGAGACAAATGCGAAATATTCACGCCCATGTAGTCGTAATTGTGCTTGTTCCGCTGTTATTTTATGTAGTTGACAAAGATAAAGTACGCATTACACGCGAGAAATAGTGTTATCAGATGCCATTCTATCAACGCTTGTGGAGACACTCTGTCTGCCCATCGTACGTCCTTGGCAGTGTAGTGTGGGTGGAGAAATACACCTGCGGATCAGGCCCATGTTGTGTTGTAACGTCAGCAATAGTTGACCACCTGGCTCACGCACGCTGCTGCAAGTCACTGCGACCACTCGCATTGTGGCTGCCGCTGTATCTAACTTGCGGCGTGGTGCACACTCTACGTGTAATTTTTACGATATTTAAATGTTGTGTGACACTTTACGAACATGTTAAATGTCTGTACCTCCCACAAATATAGTAGCATTTGAGATTAGGCGTTAAATTTTTTTTATTAATTGTATGTAGTGGTTTATGTAGGTTACTATGGTGTCTTGAATATATGAGATTTTCGTTATCCGCTGATTTCCTGGAACGAAATACCACGGATAAGGCCGACTTATAAAGGATGAAAGTTTAACGTGATACATTGGCAAATAAGAACATTGCGGCTCTAAATAACACTTATTGAAAATTTTTTTTTGTTCTTTATGGTCTTATCTCGGTACAGCGCGCATAGGCTGTAGCACGGGTTAGATTTAAGTCTCCCGATATGAGCGCTTTATCGAGCTTCTTCTGTACATTTAAATTGTGTTTTATCTACCGTACCGCGTAATTGAGAAACATGCCTGAACTTTTTAGCTCATGCAATGACAAAGGTGTGTTAAAAAGTTACAGCATTACGTGATCTCTTGTGTGTTTATGAAAATGATTAAGTGCAAAAAAATATCTGGATATTTATGTTCAAGGAGTGTTCTTTCCATGACGTAATTGTTTTAGGAAACATGGTCGTGACAGGAAGAAACAGGCTGTATTGGTTAACCGATCCTGCTACTATTAAATGAATCACTAAGTTCCTTGTGGTAACTCTGCAAGTTGCAATATTAAAGTTTTTTTAAGCAACATGGACTGGCGTTCTGTTATGAGCCATATTGAAGACGGAAACACTGAGTTAGGCTGTGAGTTAAAACACTGTGAAGGTAGGCTTTGATGCTTTTTTCAATTGTACCATGTGAACAATTATTCCAGATAAGTGTCATAGCAAAGAAACTTCGATTACAGCGAGATAAGATAGGTATTTACATCACATTTGGTCTTGCGTCATATTTCATGGATGAAATTAGTTAAATGCTGGAGGGGAAGAAAAAAGTTGTAATTTGGCCAGTATACGATGAGTAGTGATCCTTAAAATTTACCCAAAAAATTGTCACGATAATACAGTCTGGTTAGTTTTATTGATATTCTGTTGGTCAGGGAACTAAGAGCAGCTAACATGGAAAAGGCAGGGAATTTTTTTTACTGGTTTTGCTAGCCACCCTGTTCATATTAATTTCCAATACTTTTGAATGTGTTTATATGCACAACGGACAAACACACGTAAATGATGCAACTTGCGGAGCTGCGAAAAAATGGCGAGAACCTAACTCGGATACCACCTGTCGGTGGAATTTCGAACTGTCTGAAGCGCAGAGCAAGCTGTAACCAGCAAGATGATGCAAGGTCGACGAAAGTGTCACATTATTCTGGCGCCAATTGAGTCTAATTATACTGTAAGTAGGAATGTCAATAAGATCAAAAATAAATATATTGAAGTACACATATTAAATACAGAAAGGATGATTTCATCTGATGTTATTTCACAAATGTTGTATTCAAATAGGAAAATACACGGAAGTACATGCGATGAATCGCTACCAATCATACAAGCAGTATAGTAACTCTTGCTAATGGTGACTTATGCTGTAACGGCTAGTGATTTTCTTCAGAGGTTAAATCTTTAGTGCTCACTTTATCCCAAATGACCTTTACTAAGGGTCCTTGTCAGCTAATTCCATTGTTTCTCTTACCTTTTATTCTTTCAAGAACTAAGGATTTTACTGAGATCTTAGTGTTATTTCAAGTATTTAATTTTTTAGATTCTTTACAGACATTTAATAAAGACATGTGCCTAGAGCTACACAAAATGTTTTTAATTTATTAAAATACTTAAATGGTATTATGTCGTACAGAATGTCTATCTAATTAAATTAAATGAATGCAGTATAATTTTAATTGTTTGTTACCTTAGCCCTAATTAACTATTGTGCAGGTACCCTTTTCTTAGTTTGTGAGAACATAAACAAATTTATTTCTATAACATATTAATTTGTATGATTTGACCGTGTCCAAACACGCCCCGTACCTTAGCCCGTCTGCCACACTGTCGAATACTCCCGAGGAAACCCCTCTCGTCGCTCAGCGCCGAGAGAAGGGGGTTGAAGAATGTGTGATAAGGTTTTTGCATGTGTTGTGTTTTCTTTAATGTGATGGTATAGTTCAGTGTTTTTGGTTAATGGTTTCAGTGTTTGTTTATTCTGTATGTTTTTCACACATCAGTAATTTACACAAATACAGTAGTGCCCTGGACGCACAGAAAAGACATTTACATTCCTATGTTTTTCAAGTATCTCATTATTGTTTGAATGTTTTTGAAAATGTAGTTGCATATTTTATATTTCATTTTCAATCGCCATTACTATTCAATTGCATCAGTGTTGCATTAGCTATTAAATGTCTTTGTATCCTTCCGTTGAACATTATATAATAGGGAACAATAATCCAAGATGAGACATTTCAAAACACCAATAAGTTTTGCTATGTTTTAAATTTTTTTCCAGTGTCCTTTTTTTTGTCTTGTGTAACTTTGTTCCATTAAGTGTTTTTGTATGGGAACTACAGTGAACCCTTGATAGCTCGGACTAAAAGGGGGGAAAGCTGTCCGAGTTAAGATTTGTCCGTGTTATCGAGGGGTGTCCGGGAGGTGGGGTAATCAGTCATTAATCACAAGAAACGCGAAGAAATTAGTACGCTATTATTTCTACAAGCAAAAGAGGCTGCAGTAAATACTGTTTTGTACATAAATATCGTATCAAGTTACGGGAGGGCCGCCATGCAGTGCGAAAATTAACGTATGTGGAGGACTATAAAAAAAAGAATGTTAAACAATGTGAGCAATCAGATCTTTATTTATTCGCTGATCCTTTTTTTTAATCTCTGTGCTAGAAGCTGGCACCAGGCACCCTTCTATCACATAAAAGTTTTTGTCTGGCTGGCGGCAGCCAATATGCGTGCACGTGTGAGAGAGATAAGAAATGATCGTTGGAGATAAGCTAGGGAGGTTGCGAGCTGAAGTAGTCAAGGTCGACCGGTACAGTCTCATGCAATACAAAAGCTGCACGTGACCACAAGCATCTCACACAAGATGTTTACATTGAAAAATACCTTACGTCCGGTTACTCTACCCATCTTCAAAGTTACAAAGGTATAAAAATAATTTTCCTCGTATACATGAATAAAAACGGTACTGTAATTAGTAATTAACAATCCTTCTGGGTCACTGTACAATATGTGAACACATTTTAACACTACTAATTTTAAAATTTAATTTTATGTATGTAAATTGCATCATAGAACACATAATTTACAGCGTTATTCTTACACAAATTGTCATATTATAAAGTAATAACATTTTAATCATGTTCTACAGAGTTACCGTATTTACTCGTGTAATCGCCGCATATTTTTGACCAAATTTTAGGCCCAAAAAATGGGGTGTGGCCATTATAAGGTGTTTTCAAAAAAATTACCTTCTAAAATTTTTTGGTGTAGAATATAACAAATGTACATTTTTTCTATATTTACTCGTTCATAATGTGACCATTTCTTCTAAAATAAAGAAAAAGATTTTATCGGTGTTTAGTAAACATGGAAATATTAAGACTACAAAATCTTGTTAATCCATTCATGTGCGTCACTCAATGTAAATCGTTCAAAATTATCTCTCATAAGACGTTTACATTTTACGGTCCATTATATGTATGCTATTATTTCCCGTGAAGTAGTTTATAAAAAAATCTGATTCACGCTTAAAACGTTACAACTCTCCAGGCGCCGTTACGTTATCAACAGAGCATCATCAATCAGCGAGCGTGACTCATCGTGTCCGGCTTGGGCATGGATGTTGTGTTGTTCTTTCACCACCCACATCGGCTCTTGAAAACATTGTTGTTAAAGGGACGTAAAACCTTCTCACTAATTTTTCTAAATCGCAATGCAAAGCAATGATTTTTAATTTTTCTTTTTAATGTGCGGGACAATTTGTTTTGCAACCCAGAATTCATTGTACATACCAGAACAAAATAATTTTCCATCTATGTATCATTGTAACCCGTAGTTACCGTCATTTCACAAGCACCACACTGAAATGTTTGTTTACGACACACGTGCATGCCTGGCTCGCAGGACGAAGAGGGAGGAAAGATAAAGATGTGAGAGGTCGGCTTGCCGCTTTAAATCATATCTGGCGCGTCGCGCGCCTCGCTAGCAACATTTTACCACACGGAACTTGCCAGATATTTACTGTGGAATTATTAAAGGCTAAGTAGCGATGGACGACTACGTTATAAAGTTTAATACTGTTCTAAAATATATTGTGATAAATTTAAATCTAGCAGAAACAATTTTTTATGTCTTTTAACCAAGAAATAATTAATTAAAAATTATTAAAATTTTTTAAAAATTCTGTCCGAGTTATCCAAAGTCCGGGACATCGAGGTCCGAGTTATCAAGGGTTCACTGTACTTTGAACCACGCAAAGTTATACCCCCTCATGGAGCTGGCTTGGTGACGCCGAATGTCATGTTAGTGAGTCTGAACTTGACGCGCGGAGTCTATAGACGTTTGGTCTACCCTGGGTCCTTCACCAGTTTTTTTTTTCATCAGCCATTTTTAGTTTCAATAGTTTAGATCTTAATTACATGAACCGTTCTTTTTATTTTTGACCCGGGACTCCTCAACCCCTGCTGGCCGTCGCGTCCACTACCCACTCACCTACATAGTCAGTGTCATGGTCATCTATACTTCCCTCCCTAGCACCCATGTCATAATGCCGCCATTTCTATTTTGGGCATGGTCGACGTCTTCAGATTTTAATTTTAAAGTAATAAATAAAACAGGAAATATAATTAACTGAATGAACAACGAACCACAAATGAATGTTTCATTATTTAAATTTTTATCTTCTGTGTTTTGAGGTGACTTTCAGACTTCCTTTCCTAGCATTATTCTGCCATAATCTTTGTATTGAAAACTCTTGAATTGAATTGTTTCAGCTTAAGGGATATAACAGGCCTTCTTAGTTTCTATTTTGGAAACAACTCCGAGCTGAGTATCTACTTAAACCAAGCTCATTCTGAGATCTGGATGTATATGCAAGTTGTACGAAGTGTACTTAAAATATTTACAAGTTTCTTGAACAGTGTTTGCAATTTTCATTATCTCTTTGAGATTTTACACTATTTCATCATAAAGTATACGCAGTTTGTCTTGCATTTTGGTTTTCATTCTCAGGGGAAATGTCTAGATTGAGTTACTTATAAAATCTACAAGTAACAGTGTTTCTGTAAGTTATGATACTTGCTTTTAGTAGCAGATGGTTTTGCACTAGTTGGCAAATTTGAAATATTGACAGGAGAAAAATTTTATCCTAAACACCAGCAGGCTCAAATATCTGTTGTCACTTTTCAGTTTTCTGGTTAGATATTAGCAACATTTAGTTGTTTCAGTAATGTGATTCAATTTGTGAAACTTTACACATAAATCTAAGTATATTGCCTGCAATGGCATTGTAATTGACAAAAGTGCAGAAAATGGATTATATCATAAATTTCAATACAATTGGGGAACTTTTGTAAGTAATATTTCTCACAATAAGTGCTAGCAGTTTTGATGTTATCACAACTTGGTTCTTAATTACTTGTACTTAGCTCAAAAACTTCAACTGCAGTAGAATATCTGTAATATTACAAGGTTAATTCCTGGAAACTCATGCTGAACATGGCATCATGTATTATTTAATAAACAGATAACTGTGCTACTATGTAGCCTGTATACAGCCTAACTACCACAGTACCTATATCCACCCACTGGTAAGCATATAATGATACCAAAATATTGCTTCATTCTCTGTTAGAGTTTTGAGGCAAACTGAACTAGCGAACAGCAGGTACAAGACTGTGTTACATTCAAACAGGCACAGTCCTGCTGCTCACTAATGCAAGAATTTATTGAGATTTGTCAAAACACCAAAAAATCTGAAGTTGTATTTCTTTACAAAAAAAGTGTAAACTACAAAAATAATAATTTTTAACTATTGCAGTATGAATGAAATGTCAGGAAGTATATTATTTATTTTACTGAAATCACTAAGGTATTGCATGAAATCTTACGTACACATTCAGAGACTTGTAATTTCTAAACCATTCAAAGTAACAAGTTAAGATTTATTTTGTTTGAAAGCAATTATGAAGTGCTATCTTTCAAAAACCAAACATAATTTTTATCCTTCCACCACATGCTGTTTTTGACCTTGAAATCAAATACAGTACAGTGAAAAATTAGTTATTTTGTTGCTTGTATCATGTACGGGTGACTTTACAACTTAAATAGTTTGCTATCACAGTAGTACTAATTATTGCCTTCTATGCAAAAGAAAATAAACTTGTGAGAAACCTTTGAGTAATTTTTCACTAGGTTATAAAAAAAAATTTGGCTTCATTTAAGGAGATGGTATTTCTGAACACAGCGTACAGTGAATTCTTGGTAACTTGGCCTAAAAAGGGAGAAGCTGTTATATGGATTGTCCATGTTGTTGTTGAGTGTCTGGGGTGGAGGGGTATCAGCCATTAATCACAAGAAATGTGAAGACATTGGTACACTATCATTTCTACAAGCAAGAGACATGGCAACAGGGAAAACACTGCTTTGTGCATGTGTATTACATGAAGGTACGGGAGGGGAGGAGTTGAGAATTACAACAATGTCAAATAAGATTGTTTGTTTTCTATGCTGCATCTAGCTTGTCTCTTTTTTATCTCTGTGCTAGAAGATGGCAGAAAGAGTTACCCTTCTACCACATAAAAGTTTTTCCCTTCCCGTCTTTGCCTGGAAACAACCAATGGAGAGAGATGGAGAGAGTTGGAAAGAGTTGGAGATAAACTAAGGAGGTAGGAGTGGAAGTAGTTAAGGTAATCAGGTACAGTCTCAACACAACAGCAATACAAACACCATACGTGATCACTTGCATGTCACTAGATGTTTACATTGAAAAATAGCTTACCTCTGCAAGTCTCGGTGTAAGGGCTGCAGCCAGCTGCTGGCTTGAAATTTAACCCACTTTCCTACAGAGTTCTGAAGAAACACAAATAATTGTTCTTTTATGCATGAGTAAATACAGCACTGTAATTAACCACTATTCTGGTTCACTGTACAGAAATTTTGAAAACACATTTTACACTACGAATCTTAAAAATGTAATTTTATGTGTGTATAAACAGCTATGACGTGCAGCTCTACACCTCATATCACAACCCCATTTCTGATCTCTACTGAACCTACCATCTGTTTACCGTCTCCACCAAGTTTGTATAATTAGACCATATGAGACGTTTTCTATTAGAAATTTTTTGCTAGGGCCATTTTATTTGAACGTGAGGCCAAGGGAAACTTAATGTGAGTGCTTCCCCTTTTTCTAGTTGCAGTGATAATGTGCGTTCGTAGGCCTTCGTACTTTCTTACATGTTGGCTGCATTGTCATAGCAATGACTTTGTCAATCCTGGGTTTCAATGATATCTTTACATGCATTTTACACTTAAAAAACATTTCATGCAATGATCAAATCTTAATGGGAACTGAAGAAAAGCCCATTTATTTTTAATTAGAACTCATTTATCTTTTCTTTTTATCCAAAAGTGATGCTCTCTAGATTGTGAAGCCCAGTACAAATGCCCCTTTATGCTGTCCCCTCTCCCTCCACCAATTGATGAAGCCCTGGTTTTTCTTCATTACAGTGCAAAGTTATGGCTTTTAACTTTTCTTTGGTTTTTTAATGTCATGGACAATTTGTTTTGCTATCCTGAATTTATTGCAAAAGCTGGAACAAACTACATTTCCATTTATGTGCTCTTGTGACCCGATGTCACCTTACATGTCACAAGCACCACACTGAAATGTTTATGTGGTATGTGTGGGGAAGAGGGAGAAAAGATAAAGAATTGAGGTTGATCTGCTGCATTGCATCTCCACTTGCGTGCCTTGCTGCTAACAGTAAACAACCTAGTACTTGCCAGATATTTTATGGTGGGATGGTTAAAAGCTTAATAGTGATGAACAACTATGTTATAAAAAATTTACTGCAATGGATTTAAACACAATTTTCGAATGCCTCCTAACCAAAAAATACCTTAATTAAAATTAATTAAATTTTTTGGAAGTCAGTCAGTGTTATCCTAAGTCTGGGATATCGAGGTCCGAGTTATCAAGGATTTAATGTATATGGTTTTTAAGCTTTCTAATGAGGGGTGGTAGGAGTTAGTGGCAAGAAAAGGTAAAAAAAAGTTATAACTCTGTAAGAGCAACAGTTCTTCTTGAAAATAATTTTTTTAAATTATGAAAATTTAATGTGCTGCTGAAGATTGAACTAAATTTCATTAAATTCAATAATGGTTATGTAAAAGGTGCATGATTTAAAATGAACTTACCCAGATATAATTTAGTTTTATATTCATTTGAAGTTTGGCAAATGTTCTGTTACCATTACATTGTATAGTTTTCACTTGTTAAAATGAGATTTTTAACCAGTGATACAGTGAAATTTATACACATCGCCCAATGTGTGATTTTTATGAATAATTGCCTGAAAAACCTAGGAAATGTGAACCACTTTGCTTAACTGCCCACAGAACACTGGCAAATTTAACTTAATCTAACATTCATGTGTAATGTGACTGCAGTAGTTTCACGTTGCATGACATTGTTTGCAAGGAATGTTGTCACCTGAAAGTATTAGATAACGGTGCATTCCAAATGTAGCCAAGTTCTAATATTCAAACAAACTTTTTCCATGTAATTTTGAGAGATTTGGTCATGTTCCAAAAAACAGATTAATCACTGCATTTGTGACCTTTCGTATTTCACAAAGCAGATTATTAGCTCATCACACCTCATGAACTGTGGCTGTGGTAAATTCAGGAACATTTGTAGTGGCCTTTACTTCTTATATTTTTTGTGTGATATTGTATCCTTGCAGTTTGAATTCCACAAAAAATGTCACTTGCTGGAGGAAGTGGGCAACAATGTACTACGGCCAAATCAACAAACTCATTTGACACAAAATCACGACACATGAGGAAAATTACATAAAAACCTATGAGAAGTGTAGTTAAGTACATTTACAAGCCATTTAACAAACTTATAAGTGATAAAATCCTGCTGGACAAAGAAGGCATCCACTTCCTTTTCTGAGGAAATTACCATTCTGTAGGCATTTCCAAATAAGAAATCCCAGTAACATTTCAGTCTTGGAAAAGAAAGAGCCAAAAACAGCATCTCTGGATACAGCTCAAAACACGTTCACTTCAGGTGACGTGCGCTGGTGTTAAATAGTTTCACGTGAATTCTCCGGGCCCCATATTCTCATGTTGTACCTGTTGACCCTACCGTTGGAGTGGAAGATTGTTTCATCACTAAACACCAGCTGAGATATGAAGGCATCTTCAACCTCAAAGTTGAGGTATTCATTTTTACTCACCCTATATTATAATCTATCTATGACGCACCATACTTGTGGATCCAGCCTTTGAGGACAAAAATGTTTTCATACATGTTAAATCTAATTAAGACAGTATTTGTTAAATTCTTACTAGTTAGCCATTTTGTGGTAACAAATATACTGCTTGATTTGCCATGATAACCATGAGAATCAAATTCACATCTGAACATTTAACACTAAAAGTGTAAGTTTTAAAATGCATATAACCATCAGATGACTTTTAGTTATTTATTTGTGTATATGAGTGATGCTTGATGAGGTCGTAGGCTCGATATTGGCTCACTTCGATAATTTACATGTGAGTTTTCTACTTTTCCTAAGGAAAATGGCTGTTAAGTCAATTACCTCTGGTTACCTGCCCATTTAATTGCATGCTGGAAAAATAATTGGTCCAGCTCAATTTATTAGAAGAAATAATGAAGTAAGAGTAACGTTTGGTCGGAAAAATATGTAATTACAGTAAAGTTTTATTGCTGATATTTAAAGGAATTTGTTTAATGCCCTACATTCTTTGTTTTGTAGGGGGAGAGTGTGGGGCACATGAGTGTGTGCACTAGCACCCATGCTTGTATCTACAGATGATGAATTTGCAGAAACTGCTTTGGGTTCATAATTAATATCAGTTTAAATGTGCTGTTTTGTGTTTGAAAATACCTGTGCCTAGAGTTACTCAGTAAGTATTTTTTGTTTCTTTCGTTGCAGTTTTGTTTTATGTATTTTTACAGTCTCCAACGTACGACACTTACTTGGCATTGGTGCACACACGTTTCTCAACAAATACATTTCCTAGTTGGGAAAGGGCACAACCATTACGGTAAGTGTTGATCTGCTTAAATAGTAACATTACGTTAAAATTTTAGAGAATGAGAAGTTATAAAAAATTACAGCCTAAAATAATTGAAATGCTGAAAAGTACAAAACTGCAGTTTGATTACACAGGTATCAGAAGTGTTTCTCCGTGTTTAATGTAGGCTTCACAACCTATTTTGTTATTTTTAATTTTTGTCACAAGCTAGTGAGAGTAAAAACTTTTGTTATCTGCTCTCATTTGTAGTAACTGTAACAAATTATCTGCATGAGATATGGATTGTAATAGAAACATTTTGAAAAGAAAACATAGGTGGTAACAGTCTTATTGCTATATAACCACATTAAATGCAACCACTCCTCAATGACAGAAATGGCTACTGTTGTAAGGGGGCCGCAGTGGCTGAGGGGTTAGACCTCTCGCCTCCCACCTAGGTGATCCGGGCTCAATTCCCGGCAGGGTTGGTCCCAGGATTTTTGTGTATGGGAATCGTGCCAGACGATGCTGCTGGTCGGCTGGGTAATTCCATGAAAAATCACTAAAAATTTAATTGCTGACCCATTTTGAAAAATGTTGAAATTTTTTCACACAAAGTGTACATATCCCAACAGTGCAAACCCAAAGTTATTGATTATAGACCAAGATGGCCACTGCCATGTAATAAACTTTACATTTTCAAGACTTACTTTTTGTTTATTATCTTAATATTTTTAAACATACTTGCCAACTTTTACAATTTTTCTGCAAAATATACGGAAATGGTAGGGCTTTTATGAATCTGCGGGAACTTGTAAATTTTTACAAATGTTGGATGTTTCACGATTAAGTGCACATTTTTTTATAGTCAGAAATAGCGAAAAACAGTTTGGCTCATTTCTACTAACATAAACTGCATTTCAAATCATGTATCATTTGAATAACATGTACTAAAGGCCGTAAAGTAAGTTTTTAGTGGGAATTCAAAAGTTGGTCACAATGAGTAAGTCGTACGAAAAAAATGAGAAAATTATGGTTGAAAGCCAGTAGGTGGCTTTCTCCAATAGGCAGTTTCAAAATGGCGGAGTGCAGTGGGTTTTGTTTGTAGTTCTGCCAACGGAGTCAATAGATTCTTCACACATGGCAGCTTTTGGTTTTGACGTTGAAACACCATTCTGCATCTCTTTTATTACGAAACACGCATATCTATATAATTGTTCTCATGTGTCAAAGTCTGAAGTTAGAAACACGTGGTGTGTGTTTGAGAGGATGCCTAACCTATTCATACAAACAACATAATGTGTATTTGGAGCAAAATATGTTTGTGAAGCGTACGTAAAAGGATATCGCTTTGAGTGAGATTCGTGTTTATTATTATTTGTGAAGTTTGAGAGTTATAAATGTATTTACATATTTAATAAAATAATATAACATAGTGTTACCAACTCTATCTTAACTTATTTAAAACAAACACTCTAGATTCCGAACTTTGCAGTGAAACTGATTTTCATTTAGCAGCATTACCAGTGCCAAATATTTACATAAGTTCTGGTTAGGTCCGGCTAATTTCATAACATAGTTGCAGGTTGTGTGTGTCTATTAAGGTAGGAGGTTTTCGGAGCTAGAACAAAAAGTATGTCTAGTATTGTATTATACATATTACAGAAAAGCCTGCTATACTAATTTGAGTAAAAATGCAGCAACAAAAGTCATTATGTTTAGTCACATTTCTGCAGGCACTGTAACATTTTATAAGCCATTATAACTGTTCAGATATTTGTCTATCATAGTCTGATATTTTTCGTTATAGTAAGTAAAATACAGTTTTTTTCTGTTCAAATAATTGCATAAGTATTAAAATACAATATTACAAGATTAACAAGTTTCAAAGATTAGGTAGAATATTGAGTAGAATATGGTTTTGCAGAATGTTTTCAAATGTGTCTATTTATGTGTATGCTTATTTAAAATGATTTCAATAACTTTCTGCAACTGTAAACCTGTTAAACTTTTTTTTTAAAGTTTGATAAATTTGCATAGATCCGTTCAGAACGTGAGAATTATGAATTTCGATACAAAATTGTTGCATGCAATTTATGCTAAAATGTAACATCTACTAGGTATTTTACTAATTCTCTTCTTGAATAGTTGGCAAGCATGCTATAAAAATACAAAGTCGTGTGTGATGTCATTGCAAAGAGGAGATGTAGAACTATTAATAATGCCACTAAGAATAAACAAAATGATGTTTATATGTCCTTATACATAGACGTGAAAGTTGGCCTTGAACTTGACTTTTTTTTATTATCAACTGCTCCTACTTTCTTTTAAAAATTGAAAATACGCCATGAAACCTTGAGGAAAATATGTCTAAAATGAAGTACTAGACAATTATGTTATGTCAAAAGAATTTAATCATTCCCTTCTGGGTGAAAACAATTCTTAAAGTTGGTGTTTGTGGGATAAATCCATCTTTTGAAGAGCTGTAAAAGAAGGGCAACTGCAAAAAATCTGAAAATTTTGTAAAACATTGCCATGGTAACCCTTAAAATGCCACTAAAATATCATTGTGTTTTTTCAATCAGTTTATTCTCTGTAGAAGACTAAAAATGCAAATAAATGCTATTGTATTCGAGTTGGATTAACTGTTATTGTCGTTGTCATCGTCGAGGAGTAGGATGTGTTTTCATCAGCTCTCTCATGTAATAGGCCTACTAGTTCGGACAATTGTTTAGGGCGCAGAGAGCCGTTTTATGGAAAACAAATATTTATGAAGTGTACTGGAAGCTGTGCAAAGATAAAGAAAAATTTTATCAATTTGTGGTCCTTGACAAAAGTAGGTCAACGGACATCTCCGACCAACAATTTGTAAACAGGGATAAAGAGATTCACGCTATGTTCACTGTATTATCCTAAAAAAATTGGTGAATACTCTATCCAGGTAAGAAAGCTCAAAGAAGAAAATAAATTGCTCTGAACAGTGTGCGAAAGTATATTTTCGGGTCGTGAAGAAGCACATCCATGTGTCCATTGCTTTCAAGTATATTTTAGTTAAACCCAACCAAAAAAATACATTTAGTCAGGCTGACGGACTGCCAACGGACTGATGCATACTACTATCAGCAACAGAAGCTTATCTTCTCAGGTAAATAATGTAAATAACCAGTCAAAAGGCACTACTTCAGCTGTTCGATATGGCAGCAACATGCGGTCGACTAATGTGTGGCAGTCAGCAGTCCAGATCAGCGTAATGCTTCGTTATAGCCAGCAGCTGACGCGGAGGGATTCACTACAGTACGTGGATGAGGGGGGGAAAAAAAGGTGATATTGAAAATGCTCAGCAGAAGCCCCCAGGAAAAAAAAGTGCAACTCGGTGTTTGCAATAATGTCAACATTAAAGTTGTGCTCAAACCGTTGAGGCCACGTATGCAATCCATTTTTGTGTCACATTTTGTCCCAATGTCAAGGCAAACGACATTGTGTCATAAGTAAACAAAAAATTTAAGTTACAAGCCTGAAGGTAGTTAAATTAAAAACTATGTATGATTCATCCTGTAAAAGGGTACTTGGCCCGGCCTGCCGTTTTAGTCTCCAAAGTTCAATTTCTTTTTATGCTGTAGAATATTTAGGCCTAACTTTAACGTTAATGTAAACATGATTTCATTAACTCGACTGCAGATTTATGCACGATTCTCGACGTTAGCAGACGTCTAATGAAGTCGCGAGGTGCTTCGTTTACATACGACTGCAGAGTAGCCTGGAAGTGTGGGGGGCCCGGCTTGCCTGGCGCGTGTGTAGTGCATTGAGATCCCCACAAAGTAATCTATAAGGACAGATGTTAGTTATAAGTGACAACGGAAGGAGAAACAAAGAGACATTCATATTTAATTGTAAGCTAAAGCTTGTTGTTTGTTAAGGAGCGGTGGGGCAAACCAATATAGTAATAATGAATTTTAATATTAAATAGTGTATGACAGGTGAGAGCATTC
>PNEQ01001089.1:0-41795 GCA_003012365.1 Medauroidea extradentata | reverse complement strand
TTTTTTTTTTTTTTTTTTTTTTTTTTTTTTTTTTTTTTTTTTTTTTTTTTTTTTTTTTTTTTTTTTTTTTTTTTTTTTTTTTTTTTTTTTTTTTTTTTTTTTTTTTTTTTTTTTTTTTTTTTTTTTTTTTTTTTTTTTTTTTTTTTTTTTTTTTTTTTTTTTTTTTTTTTTTTTTTTTTTTCGTTTATTGTTTGTCCTTCCTTTTTCCCATGGTTTACTCTTGGTTTTATGAAATGATACATCACTGCAATGCCATATGTCCAAAACATTTCAATAAATCATTTATCCCCATTGCAAAAATCTTTCAAATACATTAACATTTAAAAACATAATGTTATTTTACAACCAAGTTATAAATGTAACACTTATATTGCTATAGAATTATAAATACTCACATATTAATAATGTATAATTACTACTAAACGAAGATAAACCAACAACTAGAGATACAAAATAATGGAGATTAAACTAAGAAAACATGTATTTTAAACTTTACACTTACTTCTTGACAGTTTTCTTTGATATTTTCTTGTAACGGAAGTTCTAAAAGTCCCGATACTTTTCTATCATAAATACATCGATGAAGCTGTTGATCTAACATGCGAAAATTTTCATACGATCTGCGTAGAACCCATGTCTTCCCAAGTGATGTTACTGCCACATGCCACCATTTACTGTCTGGTTCTTCACACGAAAGTGGCTTCAGTTCTTCTTCATAAAGGCATACCTACAAAAATCTGTTCATATCAAGGCCTCGTTGATAATTAAACATACAAGTTGCACCAAAACTCCAAAATTAATTTGTTTTGGTACATGAAATTATACTGAAAAATTAAATTTTCATGTGTCAAAATACTTATAATGTGTAACAGTAATAAATCTGAATACTTGAACACATCATCACATGCATTTATTAAGATAAAGAGATAATTGCATTGCACATGACAATAGCATTGGGCATGAATGACACACGATTAAAAGTCAATTACCTAATCTTAAGGGATATGGAAAGTTGAGATGACGAGCGAATGACAAATACTCCAACGTTGATAAAATATTAACTACTCATCATAATTCAACAAGATCTTATCATAGAGTAGTAACTTTACTAAAAGATGTCTACTTCTACAGCACTAGTCTGTAGTGTGCTTTGCTTTCAAGTAAAAAATTAAAAATGGTTTTTTGAAAAAAAGGGGTTTGAAACAACAAAATTTATAAATATTATAAAATAACTTTTATAACTTTAATATAATATCCAGGTCTCTATAACAGTCAAATTTCAAAAATACTTGGGTTTTAAAACTGAAAGTAGTTTTATTATCCAAAAAACCTCTCGTGCAGAGGTTTATGGAAGTTAAAATTATTTTCAGATCAATATACAAGTATTTTTTTCAAATGTAGTTATTATAGAAACCTGGATGTTATCATAATACAAAAATTAAAGTTTTCCATTTATATGAATTTTATAGTTTCAAAACTCTAATTTATCCAAAAACTGTTTTTAATTTTTTACTTGAAAGCAAAAAATACTACAACCGAGTGCTATATAAATAGATGTCCAATGATTAAATATCTGCTCTGCAAAAAAAATTTCAGCAAATTAAGATAACAGTTCACATTTTATTGATGATTCTGTATTTCAGTCGTTCGCTCGACATCTTACCTTTCCATACCCCTTAAGAACTATAATACACATAAACAATGTATGAATTGTGATCAGCACTGCAAGAACCCAGGCATTACTGATCTTGCTATGCAGGAATCTAACAGTAGAGGTCAAGTCAGTCCACACATTGATTTTAAATACATATTAAAATAAAACAGCACAAAAATTTACTAAAACAGCTAATACATCTATATAAAAATATGTCAAATGTTTGTGCCAGCAACAAATTGTTAACTTTGGTAAAAAAGTTTGAAACTCTAAATTGAATTTTATGAAGGATAGCTGGAGAATAAATTGTAAGTTGTTAATACTATAAAACTGAACTGACCATCCAGTAAATATATTTCTTTTATGAGTGAGATTGAATTGTTATACTGTTTTTTTTCTTTTTTTTTTTTTTGTTTTTTTTTTTTTTTTTTTTTTTTTTTTTTTTTTTTTTTTTTTTTTTTTTTTTTTTTTTTTTTTTTTTTTTTAAATGGAACGTCAACCAAACTGCAGTTAATAGAATACGTATTGATAGAATTTTAGATAGCATAAATCTTTTCTTTGCAATTACTGTTCTAGATCTAATCTTAGTTAGAAAAATTGTATTACTTTTTAACTGCAATTAGATCTGTAAAACTAGTAATGGCAAACAAAGATTTTGCAATGTCTAGAAGCATATCAAAATGTACTACAATCTTTAGTTTGTTTGAAGTTCCACATACACAGTGTAATTCTCTAAATATTTTGAGGGGACTTTATGACACAGTGCGTATTGCATTATACAGCAGCTATGAGGACTGCGCTTTGTTGTGGTTGCTATGAATGAGGACGTTCGTACTGACAAAATTATACACATACACTGGGTAATTATCTTAATATCTTAGGAGGACTTTTTGACACAGTGCATATTGAAGTAAACAGTTGCTGCGAGGACAGAGTTTTACTATGTTAGCAATGAGGTCTCATGCACTGCCAATAGAATACTCATACACAATGTATTTTTTCTTTTCATTAGAAAATGCAAAAGTTTCATATAAAGCAGTTCAAGAATAGATATAAAATGTAATAATTACTCACTACATTTTATTGATTGAAGTATTCTAAGAAATAAGTTACTTGACATGCTGCTAATTGTTACCTACAGTCATGTCTTACATTTGTGTGAAGAATATATTTAGTCTTGTGTTTTTTCTGTGTTATAATGTTATGTGGGACTGAATTTTTTTAATGTAGATTCCAAGGACGAATTTTTGTCGAAAGATTATTGTTGTATTAACAACAAAACTGCAGATTACTACAGTTTATCAGTTGACATTAGGAGTTAAAAAATGGTTAGTTCACCGCTCCTTCGCACATATCTATTTCTTTCACAGTGCCATAATGTTAACAGTCTATTTAGTTAACACAGTTATATGAAGTGAATTTGTTCTCACTATAAGACCTTCATGAAACTCTGTGTTAAGAATTGGATGGAAATGATTTGTAAAAAAATGAGAAGTTGATTTGACAGCACTATGGAACCTCTTTGGAAGCAGAACAATCAAAATAAGTTCGGCATTTATTTAGGATATACAGAGTGTATTCCTTAAGAGAGGTAATATAACACACAATTTTATAAATAAAAATTCTGCATTTTGAAATAAAAAGTATGTCTTTAATAAGGGCTCGGTCTATCGCAAATTTCATCTGCATTATTTTATTTTTTATTTGTACCACATATTTTTATTTCTTATTTAAGACACAAACCGTGACTAAATTTGGCTGTTATGAATTTTTTTTTATCTCTCATAGTTTTCACATAATGGCTTGTGTAAGTCATATTTTGCATGTTTCCGTTTTAACGACTACACTAAAACCAACTGATTTACCAAACTAAAAAAAAAGCACAGTGGATAAATACATTGCAGGCTAGAATGACATGCTCATAAAATTTAAGAATAAGAATTATTTGAATTTTAAAAAAATGTTAAAACCAAAAATAAAAATTTTAAAAATTCAATAATTTTTTTAAAAATACAAATAATTTTTATTCATTAATTTTATGAGCATGCCATTGTAGCCTGCAATGTCTTTGTCCACTGTGATTTTTTTTAGTTTGGTATATCAGTTGGTTTTACTGTAGTCGTTAAAATGGAAACATGCAAAATATGACTTTAACAAGCCATTATGCGAAAACAATGAGAGATAAAAAAATTTCATAAGAGTCAAATTTTGTCACATGTTGTGTCTTAAATAAGAAAAATAAATATTTGGTACAAATAAAAAATATAAAAATTACTATGAAAATTGCGGTAGACCACGCCCTTAATATATAACAGTGAATTACGTTGCCAAGAAATGTATTTAGAAGTGATATAATAAATAACATATAGATTATATGCATCATAGTTTAGTTGTACGACACCATGTGAAAGTAGTAATTTATTGCGTGTTTACAATTAAGCTAATAAAACTTTTGAAGCATACTTCACGTAGCATGGAATGAATCTAGTGACGTAACTGTTAGAAAAATCTGGAACTGAGCCCACAGTTATTTATTTATAATATTTTTATCACAAATTTATATTTACATTTAGTCTTGCTTTAGGCTCGGAAAAACAACTGCCTCGAACCCTAAGTATTTGAAGACCCTGGAACGAATGTTAAGCGTGATCAATGTGAGCGTCAGTTTAATCCGTCTTCACTACGTAAGTGTCCAGATGTGCCTACTCGCTGTGTCCAAGGACCTTCACTGAGCTATGAAGTTGGTAGATCTGCCGTAAGTTTTTGAGAACGTGGGAAGGGCGGTAATCAGAGTGGCACGAGACATGATAAGAAGGAATGGTTTCGAATTTATCAGTAATGTAAAGATTGTTGCATCTGCACCATTCGCTCCAATATTCACTCCAACCTGGCCCAGGCCTGTACAAGTTACTTGCAGCACTTCACGAATAATCATCGAAATTAACATTGCAGCCTGTGATAATACTGTACATAATAATTATATATTATATTAACTTGAATTATTTAACACTTAATGTGTATTTGACAGTCTGGTAGAAATAAAGAAAATAAATGTTAATAAAATAGAGACTAAGTTGTAGAAAATATTTTGTGTTTATATATATATATATGTACAATATTATTGCGACCCACCTCACCCAGGCCTATAGCTTTAATTAATATCACTCATCCATGATACATTTACGTGAATTGTGAAACAGTAATGTGTCCGTTATTGTAGTCTAGTTGTTTTTTCTGTCTGATTTCACCTAGGTACGTTTATGCTAAAACTGTAATATCATTTTCGTTATTTATGCACTTCAAACTTAACTTAAAGTAGGTTGCAAAAAACATCACGAAAACCACTCGGTTAGTTTCAGTCTTGTTTGACACGCAGTTTCTGTGTATATCATCTACAGTATTATGTAATATTGACATTCAAATTACACCAAAATTTGTAAAGTTTGAGTATGAAACACTTTCAGCTGTGTTGTTTATAATACAAGTAACGCCAAAACTGATGAATATAGATACATGTTAATTTAGAAATGGCATACCCATATATTGCATGCACTGGTTAGAGGTTTAAATAAACACCTAAGATGGTTGAAAGTGCTTACTAGAATTTTTTAGCATTGCTTAATAAACCATAAATTTCAAATGATTTCACCACTATCTTAGCCTAAAAGAATCCTGACATGGGCTGTTTATTTGTACGTATGTATTTTATATATACATATATAACTTATCTATATATATAATACTTTATGTATACACGCATAAATATACATAGCATTATATAACAGAGATAAAAAATCGTATATTTCAAATCTGTAAACACAATATTTCAAAATTTTGTTCTATAGGGTAGCCACAGTGCAAATAAAATTAATGTTAACAATACACCACGCTATTCAGAAATAATGACTGCAGGATAAACTCTCGTAATCCTGCTTACATTAAGGCATTTAATCAATTATAGTTTACGACATTTTAAAAAATTTTCAAGTTAATGTGCAAGCACTTTCTTATGCCACAATTTAATTGTTTTCTATTTGAAAAAAAAAATATTCTGATCACAGAAATAAAATTAATTTCAGTAGACGTAAAATCACTGAACTTCTTAAGGTTACCATTGAGACAGTACCGAGAAAATTTTTGAATTTTAAAAGTAAGTCCATTTTTTATTTTATTTATTTGTTTGTTGTTAGTTTAGTCCTTCAAAAATCAACAAATTTTCCCTATGTGAATTAATCACAAAAATACCCTGAAGTAGCTCATTAGTTTTTTGATGAAACTCCTGAAAATTCTCCTAGTAATGTTTCCATCATTTGAATTTCCAGTTCTTATGTCAGTATGTCAGTTAGTAGTCCAAATTCATTTATAAACAGTTTCAGTAGTAATCATTCAAAACATGAAATATATTGTATGTAGGAAAGACAAATCGAGTTTACAAGAAGTTTGAACTGTTGCTTCCTCAGTCACATTGTTTTACATATACTTTGATAGAAGCACCGCACGTAAAGCACAGCCAAGATGACTGAGATATAAAGGTAAAGAACTATGTACTTTTCCATCCACCACGGTAAAAAGATTTTTATGTACAGTACTGATAAGCCTTTGTCGACTGAAGCTCTCCTGCTCTTAGCGAACACTTTTCACTTTATGCCTAGTTAAAGTTTTTAGTTTCCTTTTGAAATATATTTAATTTAATATGGCAGAGTACTGATAAATGTTTAGGAACTGCCAAATAACTATGTTACGCCTAGTCAAAATTTAAAATGCTACACGTGAAAATGAAAATAAAGGCACGTCACTTGATTCGCTAATGGAAAAGTACTGCCTTGCAGTAATTTTTATTTGATTTGCTTGAATAACTCCTTTTTTTAACAGCTCATTTTCATATTTTCAACCTGCTATAACCTTCAGAACATATGTTTGTACGTTACAAGTTTAGCTTACAATATTCCGCAGAACTGCTTGTAATTTCATTTCTGAAAATTCATTTTTGTTGAAATATTTCTGAAATAACATTATTCTTTGGTTTCACAACTAAGTAATAAAGAGTATGTAAATTAGTGTCATATAATGTAAACTATTTTTTTCATTGCCTGGTACTGATCAAAAGTTAAATACTACAGTTCAACCAGCATGGGACGTGCCGTGGAAGGTGAAGTTGTTTTCACTGCATAAAAATTAACTTTTGTGATTGTTTAAAGTTTATCACTCGTTGAAAGGGTGAAACTGAAAATTCTCCAACGATACTGACGGTAATCATTTCCACAGATGTCTGAATGATTATTTTGAGTAGCTGGATTTATTTCTTTTGCAATGTACAATTTAGTTTCTAGCCTGTCTCTAAAAGAGGTCACTTGACTTCAAAACTATTACGCAAATGTCCTCAAATGCTAGTTCTGGCAGTACTCGCACTCGCACTAGCGCACACATGCACACACTTGTACACACTCGCGTGCTCTCGCACTCACACACTCTTGCACTCGTGTACTCTCGCACTCGCACGCTCTCGCTCTCGCACTCACACGCTCTCGCACTCACACACTCTCGCACTCGCACATGTTAGATCTAGTGAGGACTTCCACTTTTAAAATTATTTGCGAGAACTCCATTAATCATTCGTAATTACCTAAAATCACAAACTTTTTTACAATGGGGCAATTTTTCTAATACTATACATTCCGAAAAAATTTTAAGTTTTTAATTTTGATAATGTGTGTAAAACTTAAGTATATGTTGTAAGGACTTTGATTACGCCAAGACTGCGTGAGAAACCGTAATCTTACGAGGACTTCAGAAGCGACGTTCAGATAAAATTGCACGCTTTTCTGTTATCTTATAACCGTCATACACGCGTGTCACACGACGCAGTGCTGTGAGGACCTCAGTACAGAGTTCAATATTTGCTTTAAACCATCATCTCGATCATCGTGGTAGCAATAGGTTTCCGACCATCCATCCCACATTTAATATAAATTAATATGATAATTTGTGACACATCAAAATAATTATACATAAGTTACCATTTTCAAAAACGAAAGGAAACTTTTCGTGCAATACATTCAACAACTAGGAGATATGAATAATTTAATATATTTTAATAATGATACGGAAAAATTTTAGAAACATTATGCACACATATAACACAAGTGCGGTTGTGTTTGAAATGGCACTTAAAAGTTTACTTAGTGGTCAAATAATTAGACCAAATTATTAAAATAAGTAAAATTACTGGTTAAAAAACTTATCTTAGTGAGGTAACATAGTGATTTTTACACTATGCACGTTTGTTTTGGAAGTAGGCCCCTATCGTGGTACAACTATAAATAAATTTTGTGGCTATTAGTTGCTCCAAAGAAATCATACATACAAAAATTGTATAAATTAAAATATTTCAATACTGTAAAATTTAACTTTTTGTGAGACATGATTATTTAATAATTCCTTTGTAACACATTATGCGTCTCTACACATTTCATTTCGTGAATATAAATTAATCGTGTGAGCCGTCATGCTTAACAGCCGGCTATGAATGATGGTCTTTTCTGTTAGTTACATTATGGATCTTTTTGTTATGGGTACACAGTAGAGTCAGCCTCACACGATGCTTAATTACGTAACAATATTCACACAGTTTTTTCTTAGAAATACTGTTTCCGTTAAGGTGATAGTTCAGTAATAGAAAGTGTGATTTAGTGTTTTCAAATTTATACTGAATGTCTGCCCTAGAGTTAAAAAATACAATATGATGGAAGCTCGAACAACAGTTTCAAGCCATGTGTGTTTTTGGGAAAATATGCCAGTTTTGAAGAAATATTTATTTTAAATTTGGTAAGTTATAAATTAAGCTTCACCGGTTAGTGATTTCTTCTAACAAATTATTGGGCTAATAGTAGTATGAAAATAATTCTTTTAGATAAGGCAACTAATGTATGACCTGCTTGTAAGCTAAAATAAGTGACCCTGAAATTTTTCATTAAACCCAAGGTGTCGATTCTCGAGTTAATGGGAGATTATTACAAAAAATCAGAAAGTGACTGCTTAGATTTTGAAACAAATCATTATTAGACACTAATAAGTGCTTCTAGACAAAAGAATATAAAAATGTGGAATTTTGTGTGAGATCGATTTATCTTTTACATCCGGTGGCGCGTCGTTGGTGAAAATAACAAGCCAGCATATTGACATGCTCAGAATTAAATAACTGATGCTGAAATACACAGTGCGTGGAAACTTGTGCAGTTGTATGAATAACAAGATAGTTAATTGTTGGACTAACTGCTTCTGTGTTTTTGGAAAGCTGCCCAAGTTTCGTAATGTCCTTAAACTATAAAAGCACTGTAGACCTAACTGTTTCATGAATAGTTCAAATATAATTTGTACAATTTAACAGTTGATGTATTTATTCTTGTACTGCTGGAAGTTTTACGATAGTACTATTAGTATTAATGACCGACATTCTCATTTGTACCTCTAACATGGTTTCTGTACATAAGTGGTGGTGCATTAGTTAATTATCTATTTCTACCTTTACTTTGTAAATTTTTAATAACAAGTGTAATTAATATTTTGAGCAGTAAATGTAAACTCAAAACTGGACAATGTGTTTTCTAGATTATATGAACTAATGATAACATAATTGCTGTAACTTGCCTTCAAAATTATCGCTACTACACTGAATACAGATGCAACACGTGCATTCAGTTTTATCACAGTATCGTAGAGTACTCGTCTTGTGTTTTGTAACTGAAATGACTATAAAAGAGAAAAAAAAAATGTGTAGAATGAAATTTTAGCCAGTGAATGCAGTTATCTATTTTTTTCCTTTATTTGACTTTTTCCCTGTAAATAACATCTTAATTAGCACACAAGTATCCAAATTATTCTTCAGTTGAATCCGAAAATTTACTTTTAGTCTTTAAAATATTTCTGCAACCATTGTCAGAATACGGCTGGAAAAATATTTGAAAAACGGCTTGGAGTAAACTGCACGTGTCACTACTAA
This sequence comes from Medauroidea extradentata, assembly GCA_003012365.1. Classification (NCBI taxonomy): domain Eukaryota; kingdom Metazoa; phylum Arthropoda; class Insecta; order Phasmatodea; family Phasmatidae; genus Medauroidea; species Medauroidea extradentata. The sequence continues at coordinate 32,142 of PNEQ01001089.1, read as the reverse complement.
AAATAGTGACGAGCAGAAGTATGGTTATGTTGGCAGTTCTGTAGTAGAAAATAGTTATAAAGTTTTAACCTTCATATACATATATTTACTTACACATAAATGTTCATACATACACATAGTGTTTTCGAACAAGACCGATGAACGTTGGCAGGTGACTTCTGACAGTACGACAAAATGGAAATTCACGTAGCAATGTCTGTCTAAAGTGATCATTCAGCCCTAGTATGCACGGGTTTTCAATTTATTTAGTTAAAAATATTAGGACTTAGTCACGATTAATCAGAAAATAGGTAAGTGCTGTTTAAACAACGGAGATGTTGCCACCAGTGAACATGTATTTAGAAAAATCATTCCCAGTCATCATTAAAGTTAGGGGATGCCACCTTGTTGTAAGTAGTAGATTTCTCCAACAAACTGCTTTTAAATTGATATCCAATTGTATTATTTCCCTATGATAGGGTTGTATTGAGTAGGGTAAAAATTTCCTTGTTAAAAATCTAAACTAAATGTGATATAAAATTAGCAACTGTTTGCAAGATATTTTCAACAGAAAAGGCACTGCAGAAAGTAAATGTGAATTTTTTTTTTTGCTGTAAAACAAAAATAATAAGCTCTGCTATTGTGAACTATTTCCATGGTACCAAATAGTAAACTTAATGGGCAGAATCTTCCAAATACATTAAGTTATACATATTCCATTATTTCATGTAACATCCATATGGCTTTTCAAACAAAAACACCAACATTATTTATGTATCTAATTACTTAAAAAAACCATGTACTTAAGTACAAACCTGTAATGGTGACAACTCCACTTGCTCATAATGAAAGTGAGCACACTCATCTAGTTTAGGGAATCTAGACTTTCCTTCAGGGACAATTTGATTTGTATGCAAGATGTGGATTCTTGTACTGGGTCCCTTTGTTGACTCCATGTCAGAAAACAGACATTTTCCACTCTGAAAAATGTAAATAATTATGACCATCTGAAATCTCAAACTCTTTACTCTCACAGCACACATTCAACAGAAAGTTACTTAAAATATCCAGAAGTCTAGAAGCTACCTACAATAATGTTAAAAATATGAGAAAAATATAGCTTACAGATTATTTGTGTGATCCCTACAACAAATAACACATGCTTAACACAGGCACACCATAAAATACAACATTAATGTTCGAAAAAATTGTGTATAGTGAGAAGATTCGCACAAATCGGAGGCCCAAGAATCATCAGAACGTAACAAGATCCAAGAGCTTCTCTCATAAAGAAAACAATGTGTTTAAACAAGTATACTGTATTATAACACAGTATTTATTAACATGAAACACATGCCCTCTAACCGTACAACACCCTCAAGTCACACTCATTTGATAAAATTGCTATTCACTTGTCGCCAAAAGAAGATCTATCACACCGTCCTATGTGCAAAGCTCTTCCCACATAATTTAAAAAGCATTGTAATAGATAACACAAGGGACGAGCCTGAAAATTTTATGAGAACTAAATGAGAGTATGAAAATTTTAAGAACTAAATTAAACATTTAGTCAAAAGATCTAAGAATAGTTTGCCCCAGGTAAATTTGTTAATGTAGTACACTGCTCTTGCTTTCCAATCCCTTTATGATTAAAATCGAGATATCCACAGCTTCGCTTTTAGTAGTTTCTATAACTCATCAAAGAGATGGAGCTGGTTTCAAGTTCAATGACTGTGGCAGTTCAAATGTGAGAAAATTAGGGTAGTCATTCTAACATATAATCTACCAAGTGGAGTGTTCTGATCATACTGTCTGATGTAAAGAACAATGGATAAGGGGATGGATGAGTCAACTACAAGTAATGATGAATCGCGTGCCAGGCATAGAGAGATTCCAATGGCAACCCAGTCTACATTACTAGTCTATGTTAGGGCTCATGTGTAGCTGCATAACATTTCTCTACTGCCTGAAGAGTTTACTCTGCAACCCAGAAGTCATTATTACATGTGCTGCTATTAGCACTAAATGTCTCAATTTGCAGCTATTCCTGGCCAGAGAAATGTGAAACAAAACCAGCTGGCAATGTGATTAACAACAAGTGTTGCTTTGATACTGTGAGTTTACTCAGGTGAAAACCAAAATCCCAACCTTGTCATTGATGGCAAATTCTTCCTAGCATTATGCTATTCTTAGACTCCAATAGACTACATTCTCGCCAAGTTATTGGAAACATTAACTGCTCCAGGGTTCGTAAATGACAACCTACACACCTACTCCCATGTATGGCAAGGATTCTGGATATCTTCTATGAGGATAATTTCCCATCACACATGGCATGGGTCAACCAATACTGCCTTAATAATTTCTTGACCATAGCACAGTCCATCAGATTCCGTGACATGTCTCCAATTAGGATATGTAGAGTCAAATAAAAATTCACCTGCAGTTGTAGCACAGTATCCAGAATTTGGAAAGTTCTATCGCAAGAATACATCCAGATACTTCTGCACCCAACATAAGACTATGTTCAAGAATGGATCACAGTGAGAAGGATGTGGCACGTTATTGAATATGGGTGGATGCCATACCACAAATTCATGCGTTTCTGTTCTGTATATGTGATAAATAATTTATTACTCGTCAAAAAAGTTTTGGTATCATTCAACAAAACCTAATGAAACAAAAAAATATATATCTAAGATTGTCCAGATTTGGGCCAGATGTACAGAGCATCCCTAATTAATATTTAAAGCCCATCATCATGTTTCAGAGTACGGAAAAAGAAGTAACATTACATAATACACACAGAGGGTCACAGGCTGGGAAATCCATATAAATCGAACCATAAATTGTGGTCTGTGAGGTTCTCAACTTGCATAGACGTAGCAAAAAATTTCAGTATGCTACTTCCAAACAACATTTAAAAGTGGGCCAAGCTAAGAGTCCAGGGGGGCAGCAGTGATGTATCTCATGCCTACAGTAAAATTACTATTTGACACCAGGTTAGGGTCACTCCTGGGATCTCACAAGAGAGACTTGTGTGCGATACCAAAGGTGTATGAGTCATTTCATATCAAATCACCTACGGCCATGTGCTTGGATGTCACAGATTTTGTTCAAATTGTTTTACAATGTAGGTACGCATAAAATAAGAACAAACTACTTTATTCAGAATTTTTGGAGGAAAACCTGAGGAAGGAGAATTTGTTTAGTTTTGAAATTTTGCAATTTATGTTCTCTAAGCTATCCAGTTTATTTAAGTGTCAATTGAAAGATAATTTTCAGCTCTTTTTAAGTACATAAAAAACATGCAATAAAATAAAAATTAAAAAATTAATTTGCATACAATACAAAATTTTTAGTTTTTACAAAATTTTCTATTACTCTTATAAGTTACAAATATCACACATTTAAAACTTTTACTCTACAATCATATTACCACATATTAATTGAAGTAAAAAAATACAAGGGTGTTATTTATTGTTTTTGAAAAAAAAAAATATTTACCATATTGTACCCGTATTTACGAATTTGTAGGGAAGCAATAAAAATAATTTCAACATATAAAAAATACAAGACTGAAAACAACAGGTTAGCATAAAATAAATAAATACTTAACATTAGTTAGTTTCCTGTCTAATGAAAATTACCTACTTATGTACACAAAACAAGTACACAGTGCAAGTGATATAGCCTTAATACTATAATATTCACACAACATCTTCCATTAACTAATAAAATTACAAACACCTGATAGAAGTAAAAGATCTAAATAATTAATGTCAATGATATAATTCTGTGATGACTACAAAAGTTTATGCACTAATTACGACAATTATAAAACAAGTTAGCTACATTCTCCTGACAGGCTAAAATATTGGGAATTATCAACATGCAAAAAACAAGTCAATCAAGTGCAAGTGACTAATACATAACAATTACATCTATACAGCTTTTTGCACTATCCAAGGCCTGAACAAAAACATTACACATGTGATTTACCAGTGCAAGTGATACATTATGTATTTTAACTACTTCTTGCCAAATTAATGTAAATACTATACTTCATAACATTGACTTAGGTAGTTCATTAATGTTGTGTTGCGTTTTACTCTCAACAACATAAGTGCAAATGATAAGACTTGTATTTCTCTAACAATGTTTTCAAATGGTAGCCAACAAAAGTCTTCATTATGTGGCCAGAATTATGTCCCAGAAGGTCCGTTAAGATGCATGAATTGAAGTCTAGCCTCTCTGTCACATACATTAACTACTTTCCCTATCCACCACTTTTTGTTTTAAATAACTGTGTAATACTTTTCAGGTATTATACTGATAAACTCTTCTTTTACCAGAGGCCCAACAGACACCTTGAAAGAAATGTCAGAATTCGAAACACGCTATACAAGCAAGGTTGATTTGTTAAAGGGTTTAAAATAATGATTCTCTCTTGTTCCTGGAACAGAAGCAGCATTGTTGTAGCGCTCTTGTAGAAAGTTTCTGATTGCGTCAACTTCTGATGATGGTATTGACACCATGTGCTCCTGGGGGAAGTGGGTGGTCAAAACTGTGATGTTGCTGATGAGAATGGGCACCACTCAGCTATTGGCCCAGCTGAGTCGGGGGACACGAGATGCTCAGGGTGTATAGAGGCCGTGAAGCCCCTCCCAGGATGGCGTCGCGGATACTCACACTCTTCTGCTCCCTGTAGGTCTGGAGCACGCCTCGCACGCTGGAACGGGATATCTAACTTATAGCCATGTAGCTATAATTAAATTCACAATTCTCTAATTGAATATTTAATTTCTTACATCAAAAAATTATATGCGATTCCTCCCCCCAATACACTGTCACGTTTGGAGTTAAAAAAAAATTACATCGAAATGTCCTTTATACAGGACGATAACCATTAGGCCTGCAATGTTACATTATCCCCCAACTACTTAGGAAGAAAAGGAATATTCTTCCTGAGTAGTTCCAAAAAAATGTAAACATGAAAATTAATAATTTGTAAATTCACACCAAATTACCATTACTAAACAATAAACCATTATTACTCTTCAAAACTTAAAACAAAATTTTCTTAAACTTATCAATTCTTTGGTGGCAGCAAAAAAATTGTACAAATCCTAGGTGTTTGAAGTTGTATTATATATAATTTTTTCTTAACTATGTTTTATGTTAAAATGTTATTCCACCTTGTTTACAAATGAATTATAATATTGGTCACATTAATACACAAACTTAAGTAGCCTCTAGATATTTGTAATTGGCATCCGATGACAAAGGTACAATTACACACCACCCTCATTTACTTGCATTTACATTTGGCATCCTCAGCCAGACACCAACACCACAATTCACACTTGGCTTGCCGAAACCTCTTTGGTCAGCAATACAAAAACCCTAAACCTCGACTATCCGAAACCTCTTGGGTCAGCGAGTACAAAGCCCTAACTCTCAACTGCCCGAAACCTCTTGTGTCAGTGAGATAATAAAAAAAAATTTTTTGTGTGGACGAGACACACTCTCCACTACACAACACCTAACAATGAACATTAACATTTCACAACTTCCATAAACATAAATCACACTTCCTTAGTCATCGTCAGCAAACATGTCACACTCTTTATTTGGCAAAAAACTATTTTATATAACACATTATTTTCAACATCAAAAACACCTCAGTTAAACAATTCAACTTTGAACCTACTGTTACATTATTATTAACATAAATTGATTTCACCACAATTACATTTTCCATCTTTAGCAAGTATGTGACTAACAAATAATAAAAAAAAATTAAAATTACTTGCTTTCATATTGTCACGACGTTAATTTTCGGGCATTTATTTATTTATTTATTTATTTTTTTCCTTCTCATCCATACTCGAAATAGGTGGTAAAGTTATTTTGGGTTGTAATTTTAAAAAGTATTCTGTTCTTGGGAAGTCTTTGCTTTATAGTTAGAATTGTGGAAATCTAGAGTGTTCTCAGACAGCCTCTCAGGTAGAGTTTTTATTTGTTCACTGTTCCTGGTAGCCTGCAGAGTTTGTTGCACTGCAGTGCTAGTGAATTCCTTTGCGGACAGTGTCCTGGTAGTGTCTGTAGGCCGATGGCCTTGTGTTAGGTTGTAAGTAGGTGGGGGGGTGTGGTGATGGATGTTTCGGTGTCGTCGGACGGTCACGCTTGTGGGTCCTTCTGGCACTTTCAGTGTGCGGCGGCCTTCCGGGGGCACTGGACGCCTCTGTCAACACTCCCCCGCTCCCCTGTCCCACATTACCAGCTGTAAGTAGGGCCGATGGACGGGCTAGAAGTGCACTACAGCACACTTCTGTCATTCCGCTTTCCGTGACGTCGAACGTTGCTGGCGAGTGCATTCCCTGTAGGACTGAGGAGAAGATGTTGCGCCAATCTGGAATGGTCGCTGCAGACCATTCCAGGAAGGTAAATTATGGAAGGTTCTGGACAGCGCAACCAGTAGTTATAAATACCTGCCGGCCATGTTTTGGCGGACTCTCTTTTGGACTCTTTTCGACTTCTACTTTTTGTAGGGACTTTTTCGTAAACTTCTTTTGTGTCAAGCTTTTTTGGAAGAACTTTTCGAGCATGGTGATGCCCCGATGGGCGAGGCGTAGGCCGAAGGGCTCGAGCTGCCAGATGGCAGGAGTTTAAGTTAAGTTTAATTAGTTAGTTTTGTTTATTACTATAAATTTTAGTTTTGGTTAGTCGTTTATTTATTTCGGGATAAGAAGACTTCGTAGCCCTGAGATGGATGAGACTTCGCTGGACAGGAACATCAAAATGATAAGTATTCTTTCTTGTTATTATTTTATTATTAATTATTATTATTTCCCATTTAGCTTTCATGTTCAGTATTTGTTGAATAGTCGTGGATACGTTGACACATGTATTTGTTGTTGGCCAGTACAATTGCCTTTTATTAAATGTTTTCAGAGTAATGTAATGACCTCGGGATTGTTTTGTAATGCCAGAAACCACTTTACTGTGTAGTATCATTTCTGTAGTACCTGGTCACAGTTCAATACGTCTTAATAACAAATCTTTTTCCAAATTGTACAATTTTATTTTCATTAATGTAATATTTATTTTTAAAATAATGTATTTTAATCTTTTGTAATAAACTCCAATTATTAGAATTAACTCTTTTATTTCAAGTATTCGAACTATAGTCCCCTTTAACAATAATTGATAACCCCTTATTGCAGAACATGTATCTTGATTTAAATACTTTATTTATAGATGATTAAGTTTGACAAGCACATGCACGGTACAAGATAGGAATAACGACCCGTATGGGGTCTTATGTTTCGATCTTCTGTACCCCTCGCAATAGATAGTTTGCCAAGCAGAAATTATTTTTATTTCAGTAGGTTCGTTGTGCTCTACCGCATTAATAATTTATGTAGCTAGGCTACAAGGTGGAAATTCGGCCTTTAAAAGTGTTTGTTTTTATTTTACTTAAGGAGCTACGTACAGAATGTTTTTATCCCCCCAGTTATGTTTTAATAAATACCCAGTTTATTTTATCTTTATTGCTTTCCACCTCATAGGCTTGCATAGCTTAATAATTCGGATATACTTTCATACCCCAGTTTACATCTCATTTTACAGTCAACACTTTAGCTACAAAACAAACACTGTGTAACTTAACTATCAACGACACGACACAAGCTGTCCTCACATCTGTCTCCACATCTGTTTAACATCTGTTTAATTATATTTATTTTACTACAACCCAACCTCCTGACACAATTATGGTGGGAGTCAACGGGTATTACTTTCGGTGGCAACTTCTCCATTTTGGACAGTATTATTAAATATTTTTCTTCACCCTTATTTATTCAAACACCTTATGTCCATTCCACATGGAATTATTAGAATTTATTTTTCATTGCAAAATCAAAATCCTTCACATTTCATTACATTCATAAACAAATAAGTTTCATTAACATTTTTCTTCTTGGCTAATTGCTTACATTTGCCACCAAATTTTAAAATTTTCCTGTAAACACTTCACTTTACATTAACAACAATGTTCATAAACATTATCATATTCATTCGTAAATCCAAAGAAATTTTTTTCTCAAAAATTTTTTTCCTCAATATTTGATTTGATATTCATTATTTATTAATATGTCATTATCATCCTTTTAAAACATTAATATTCACTTCATTATGGATAATAGCTCAATTAAAAAAATTAAATATTAAAACTTATTATCTTCAAAATTTGTTAATTACTATAAAAGCTTGAATAATACCACAGCAATTAGCAGTTGCCAATATTAGCTACATATTCTCTTACAATTATTTCCAGTACCTATTAATTTTTTCTTAAATAAAATTATCACACAAAAAAACATTTTGCTACTTTGGGTGTCTTATCCTAAAATAATTTTCATACATCCATTATTAATTTGTCGAATCTTCGACATTTCCTCCATACTCTCCTCACACTTCAAAATTATTTACTTTGTGTTAAAAAGAGTTCCTAAAATGTCATCCTGGACATAAATCTTTCACTTCATTACTTAGTCATTATAAATGTAGATAATTATACTCATTGACTAACACTATTCCTTCATTAAAAATACCATCAACCTAGTATAAGTATCATCATTCAATTCCAAAATCTTAAAACTCATATTTAGTCATAAAATGTATTCAATTGTTACCATTTAATTCACTAGGTAATCCCTGGACATTCCTTAAACAAATATTTTATATTACAAATTTATTATCAAAATTTTTAATTACGGTATCATCAATACCATCAATCTACTCGAAAAAAACATAACCTTAAAATTATAACTTTTCTCTATTTCCTGTACCAGCAACAAGCATACATTAAATCCAAAAAAATTCACTTGGCCTCCTAGGCTTGCATTTCAATACTTCCAATCTTTTATAGAGTCAAATTAGTTACAACAAAATTTTCTTTTGGCTCTTGTACCCTTTCGGCACAACCTTCACCACCTTATTACTCTCATTCACTTTCCTTCTCTTCCTGCACACTTTCGCTAACCTCAAAACAATTCTAATCAAATCTGCCAGTTTTCTATTCTGGCGTCTACAGTGTCCTCTTAAAAATATACTTGACCCCATTTTCCCTTTTCCACTGTTTTCCCTTCATGTAACCCCTTGTCTGTGTCTCGAGATGACACTGTGTTTCCTCTTCTGTATCCATCTTCACTCGTCTGTACCTCAGTAAAGGTCTGACCCCCATATTCCCTAAGTAATAATAACACAACAGATTACCTTGTTTACTCAAAACCACAAAAATCTGTTTAATTTTCTTTTCCCCCCTGCTTATGTGTTTTTTACATGTGTGTCCCTTTCTGTGAATCTGCTCCCTTAAATTAATCTTATGTTTTCTTAATTTTTTAAAAGTGTCCCGTGGGATTACAGTTGGGTGTTCTGTTTTTTGTGAAACAACCCCCCTGTTTCCTCAAAACACTGAATCGTATCAATTTGCCCAAGAATCTTAATCACATTTTCAATCAGTACGTCAAATTGCTCAGTTAAATTATTTATTTTCGACTCCTGCCCTGAAATTGCTGCTTTGATTGTAGCAGTCTGTTCTCTCATTTGTTCAGTAAATTTGTTCTCAAAAGTTTCAAATTTCCTAAATAATCTGTCAAATACTTGATTCATTTTTACAGATTTTGAATTGACCCAGTTTTCAAACCCTACGTAACCTGCATGATTTTCATCCTCACTCATTGTTTAGTTTATTTAAATTATTGTTTACTTTATTTCAATTAAACTTGTATTTGGCCTACTTCATTCAGAGAAGAGACAATTAATTTAACATACCCTATAGCATAATAGTTATGTTAGTGTATTACACATAATTTAATAATTATTATAAAATCATTCAACGGCGATAACGTTCTTCAAAAATGTAAACATGCAAATGTTTTCCTCAATAATACCAACTGAAAGGAAAATTTCTTTAGCGAAACATACTGGCAAACTAATTTATATTTATAACCCTGTAAACCTATAATTTTTGCTGTAAAAAAATATTATTACAACAACACTTGTTTTCCACACAGTTTATATTTTCCCATTTTACTTGATTTAGTATAGTTGCTCCCGCGATGTTGGTAGACATGTTTGTCCAAAACAATAACACACAATGCGTGTTATTGTGCACATGTTAATTGTTGAACGACGATCTTGTAGCGACGAAATAGCAATGTAGAATCTATTCTCTCTGGGTGTTGTTCATCTTTAGGCAGGAAACAGTCTACGACTGTTGAAGCCGCGCGGCTGGGCGCCATGTTGTGACGTTGTGCTCCTCTTGTGTTGCTTAACCTCGGAACTCAAGACTCCTCAACTGGAGCCGGACAGTGTCACTTCCAGCCACGCCCTCGCGAGCTGGGTATATTCGATGATGAACTCATTGCACTTTACTGAATGGTAAAGTTATTTTTTGCCACGACTAGTTCCACCGGTAATACTACGGTATCAGTTTTAAGTTACCCTTGCAATAAAAGAGTTGTACTGCGTTTCAATTTTTATTCCGTTCTTTCACCATTGTATAACACAAAACAAAAAAAAACCTTCTCCAGTTGCAAATGCATCGTCGGGGAAACTGGCCGCAGCCAGCTCGCGCGACCGTCCCCGGCCACGAAGTAATGATTTCTCTCTCTCCTGGCAATGGTCTTTTCGCTTGACCCTGTGACCACTACTGTGTGTTACTCAGCTAGCCAATCACAGGCTTGGGCCTTGCTTGGGCCTTGCTTGTTGCCTAATAAGGTGTACAAGTCAGTCTTACAGGCCCCCCATCATTCACAAACACTACCATACAACTACAGTATCAGCTAATGGTTTACCAGGCTCTAAAACGTTTCCTAATATGGCAGAGGCCAAACAAGAAATAAACACGCAAATAAATTTCATGCCTCTATCCCCGACCAAATACGGTAGGCCTATAGATTGGGTACCCTTGTACAAACAAAGCTTTGCTGCCATCGCTCTTCAGCCATGTGGCTATAATTATATTCATAATTCTCGAATTCAATTTTAAATTAGTTTTATCTAAAAAGCATATGTGATTCCTTCCCCCTCAAAATGTCTTTTATTTAGGTCGATAACCCTTAGGGCTGCAATTTTATAATACCTTTGATGTTTTCCTCAGTAAATTTCAATAAATCTACAACACTAAGAATAAGTCCATCAGTCATTTTTTGCAAACTGGCTCTAGCTGCTAACCATTTTCAGTTGCACCCACACCATCACACACATTTTTTCCCTGACAAGTAGCAAAGAAATGCCATTCAGCTGTAAGTTTGTAATCATCCTCATGATGGCATAAGTTTATAATGATACAAAATGACTTGTTGAGAATTTCTCCTTCACTGTTGCAATAAATCACAAAATGGATGGAAAGTTACTTGGATGTTGTGCCAGTGAAAACCCTGTGCAGCATCTAGGAGTATACATATATAATTTTCTGCAAATTCTGCAAGAATCAAGGAAGTTTTGTCATTTAAGTTCATTTTCACGTTCTTCATATGCTGGCTTTGAGATTTTGCAGTGAAGTGATGCCTACCTAGTCAGAGCTTCCAACTTCACTACCATCATTTCTACAAAGTCATCCACCAATTTTATTAAAGTTTCCAGCATTGATCTATCCATACACAGCCACTGCTTGAATTCAACAGTCTCTCGATTGACTAAATATTCCATTTGCATGATATATTCATGGAGCAAGGATATATTTGAGCAATTAGAACAATGATGCAGCCTACACTCTTCAGAGAATAAGTTGCATGCTAGTTTTTGGAGGAGTTCTTGGTATGGTATAGTAAGACCAACATTTTGCATCATAAGTTTGACATTTTGCTGATGTGTGCAAATGCTGTTTACCGTTACACATTTTTTGGGCGTTAATTCACAAAACTTTGCTATCCCTAATTTGTCATTAGGATATTTTGCTTTGTATTCAAAATATAGATATTTTTTTAAGTTGTGCAATATCAATATTTTACATTTTAGCACACGTTTTCCTTTTTCACTTGGAACAGACACTCAATCCTTTACATTTTGTGAAATTCTACTCACATCATTGTCATAATAAAACTCTTTTACTCTTTTGGCTGTGACTTCACTAATGGGATGTTTTTCCCTTCTATCTGATGTTCCTAAAACTCCATCCTCCTATAGAACCTTCCTGGATTTTTTCACCAAATATTCTGTTGCTCCAAAACAATCAAAAGTTTTTTTATACTCCATGATTATGGAAGAAGTGTCAGTATCTGGACTTTCTGACTTATATTACTGGCTATATATTTTTCCTTCAATTTTCCCATTAGTGTATTACAATTAGTAGGCCTACAAGTCTTTCTAGATTTACCGCTGGTACTTTCAAAGCATATTGGGTTTTTTATGTTTAGAGCTTTACTTGCCTGTGCTGTGAAACTTCCATGCACCTGCTGTGCTTTGTTCTTTAAGTATGAAGTTCTCTCGTTTATCCTTCTTTTTTAACCTTGATTGGTGAACAGTCCATCATCCTACAGCTGTAGCTGAGTTTCTCTATGGTAAAAGAATTATCTGGTTCATAATCTCACTCTGATGAGTTACTTTCATTTTCTTTCTCTGTTTTATAACTTTTGATTCTTGAACCACTAATTTTCGGCAGGATATACAGAGTTTTTTACCTGGCACAAAATCAACAGACACAAGATATTTCTTGTAAAATGAAAAAGAAAAAGTCTTGAGACCTTTATGTACATTCTTCTTATGATAAGTAAAAGGATCACTACACACTTTTTGAAGAATTTCAAAATTTGAATGGAAATTACACCTGTAATATAAACACACATGTTGAACATTGGAGCATTTAGTTCTTACCTCTAAAAATTCTCTATCTGATTCAGTAAGTTCTGTTGTACAACTTACTGGGCGAATTGGATTTAGAACTGAACAATTTTCTTGTAGGTGATGTACCACACAACAACTTTCCATTTTCAAATACCAAAACAAATTAACTGGACATTATTCAAAACACATCAAACTTGAAGAGCAATTTTCATTGTTGATATAACAGACTGCATTTCAAACATTCATGAACAATATCAAACACAGACTGATTGAAAAGGTTCAGTCTTTATCCACGTGAAAAACTGCCCTGCTGCTTTCCCACGGCTCGGACATATTCCTTCTCCCTCTTCCCATTGCCATCCCTCTGTCCCTAAAATTTCCGCAGCTTAGGTGAGGTCACTCAAAGGCTGACAAGAAACTTGAGTATCGGGCATGACTACTTTATTTCTCAAGCCTTTAAAATTTAAAAATTCAAAAAACAATAACTCAAAAATAAACAAAAACTCCTGTTCTACATTTTTACTGCATTTAAATTATGGTAAGAAGATTGTAGAGAAAAAGTTTCAGTGGTATGTTATTTGTAACTTAAAAGACTAATTGTAAATTTTGTAAAAACTAAACATTTTGCATTTTATGACAATTTTTTTAATTTTATTGTTTTGCATGTTTTATTTGTGTACTTAAATAGAGCTGAAAATGATCTTTAATTTTACACCTAAATGAACCTGATAGCTTAAAAACAAATTACAACAAATTCAGTCAACTGATGTAGGTCTTTAAAAAGCATAAATTGCTGCAAGATTTCAAAATTAAAATAATTTCTCCTTCCTCAGGTTTTCGTCCAAAAAAAAAAAAAAAAAAAATTCTTATTTTATGTATACCTACATAGGAAAAAAAATTAATGGAATCAGAGACGTTGAGGCACGGTCATGTTTTAAAATTAGGTGATTTGAGATGAAATGACCCTTCTGTATTTTCATTCCAAGCGATCTCCTTTCCTTGTTCATCACCTTAGTCACCTTCCATTGCTTGTTATTGCACCACACTGACATCTAAGGCCTACTGCTGCCGTCAATCCGGCAACATTACACTTCTGTGCTTCTGTTATTACATGCACACATGCCAAGAAATCAGGTTAAATATATGGGAGAAACTTTAATAACTATGCCAGCAGTTGCTATTTCAATGCAAATGATGAGCCACATAGACCAAAATTACAGGTACTTCCTTGCCTCTACGACCATAAGATTACTATAGAATTGTATTTGTTTTCACATCACCTATAATGTGACGAAGAGCTTTAAATATTATTCACGGGTAGCGTGTGTAAATAAATACACATTTAACAAGTTCCTGATGCCAGATCGTGTCAATTGTAAATCTCGGCTACATCTGGCTCAGATCTGCAGTTCTCATATGTTGTATGCATAACTTTAACTGTCCAGAAAAGAATAGGCTAAACTATTCTGTAGCAAAGTTTAATTTACATTTGAATTTAAAATTTGTTCCATAAAAATACCAACACTTTTGATGTTATAACTGCAATGAATGGTGCACTTGATGTGTGTAAGGCAAAGGACATGGCAAAATCTTGACATATAAGTTAAAAAATTTATTAATGATGTTCAATGAGATTTTCCAGCTTGTCATTTACATAAGGTAGCATAACAAGAACAGTTGTTGTAACTAAACATTGTACTTAGTACACCTGTATGGCACCAACAAACCCTCTCAAGTTCTAAAGAACTGGATTGCAATTAAATGTTTAAGGTAGGTAGAGGAGGCAATACATGCTGTATGTAATCCTAGAAAACAACACAACATGATGAGAAAAAAGGCTGTGCTCAACAAAGCAAATTACGACAGGCAACCGCTGTGCAAAAATTTACGAAGTTTTGCGACCTCGAGTGAAAAATCTCCAGCATACCAGTGGCCATTTTCCTTACTGGAAAAATAAGATACTGGAACACATGTACGTCATAACAAAAAAAAAAGTGTAAAATATTTAACAGCTAAATCAGTACTAGAAATATTTACATGGTAAAAATATAATAGAAATGAAAACTACTTCAGTACAACCATACCAAAACACAGCATATATGGGGCATTGTAATTAATAATGTAATGAATAAGCCAGGAGCCAGGTGCATTGTAGGCTGCACAATGCTACACCACTTCCGAGCACTCCCCCTCTCCTTCCTGGCCAGTCATGCGACTTGACTGACTACCACAGTGACAAACAGTGAGACGATACACCAGTAGCAAACCTCTTAAAGTTTATAAACTCTTTAAATACTGTCAGTAGTAATTTTCATTACAGTCATGCAAGGTCATCACTCAGCAGCTTGCAGCAGCGTTAAAAAAAATGTAACATTTAATACCGCCTGCCAAGGATGACTGTATGTTTACTTCCAGAACATTAGTTAAACCCTGTTTTATCCCAACTGGTCGCTAGGGGAGTATTTCATAAATTTATACTTGCAAGTACATAAGGATGGTTTTCCCACAATCCTAAAAGTTCTAGAGTTCTTGAGTGACCTTATCCCTGAATTCTGAATTTGGTGAGTTATGAGTGGAGTTCTGCAACATGACAGATATGCGTGGGTTAAATGACTGTGTCTGCAAAGTAGCGAGACGTGCTGTCTCCAGCTACGAGTTGAAAAGGCAGTGATAACATTGTGGAATGTCCAGTGACTGTCAACTGGTTGAGAATATTCTGCGAGAGGCTTGTAGTAAACTGAGTGAGTGTTAGGAGACAGTAAAGGACATAGGAAAGGTTTGGTTGGCCTGAAGAGAGAAACTAGTGTGAATACTAGAACTATATAAAGTAATGGCAGAGAGCAGTTCTTGCAAAGATATTCAACTATGTAGTTTGTATGTAGGCATGACAACAGACAGTACACAGGGTGTTGGAAAATAAGGAACAGAAAATAAAAGCATGCATGGGTGTAGGTCTGGGGAGAAATTCGAGTTTTAAGATACCTGTGGGCTTAAAACGAACCATTAAGCCCCTGTGAGCATTTCCAGTTACGAGGACATGTGGCAACGTCGTGCAATGAGCATCACCGTGTGTAACTGTGCAATTAGGCGAAGTAGTACTCTTCGCTGATCCCTCGACCATTTTCAAAGAAGTGTTGGGCTAGGGTAGGTTGTAAAAGATTATGTTTTGAAAATCTATTGTTATTACATACCAACGTTATGTTGTAGTAAAGGTTTACAAAAAGCTACCAAGCGACAAACAAAACAAAAAACATCTTTCATGTTTTCTAGTCAACTATGCCTACATCAAGAGATCAAAGTGCCCACTTTGCACACCATCACGCAAAGCCATGCGACATCTTGTGACCAAGTCATAACAAGACCTGCAAACAATTTGGGGATGGTCCCTTATTTCGCCGGCAGCAGCTACAATTCTTCCAAAAAGATCTTCGAGAGAAGTAACCTCTGTGCCGTCGTAAACCAGGTCTTTCATCCAACCCCAGTAAAAGAAATCGGGCTTAGCGAAATTAGGCAACCTTGCCGGCCACTGCCTTGGCCCTCCTCTACCGATCCACTTCCGATGAAAAAGGGCGTTCAGATGGGCGCGAACAGCGCGAAAGGAGTAGGCACGGGCACCAACATGTTGAAACCAAATTCGAGCCCTAATATTCAGGGGCACATCTGAAAGTTCCAGTGGAACTTTTTGTAGAAATATTAGATAGTTTAGACTCGTTAAGCGAGCAGGCAAAATGTATGGTCCAATCACATGCTCACCAACCAACCCAATCCAAATGTTCACTGAAAACCGTTCCTGGTAACATCGAGTCAGGGTACAGTGTGGATTTTCATGCGCCCAGCCATGGATGTTGTGGAGGTTGTACATTCCAGATTGACTGAATGTGGCCTCATCTGTTTGTAATACAATGTGCGGAAAATCAGGTTCAATTGTGATGCCGTCCAGCACCCAGCGTGCAAAATCCATCCGATGGCCAGGATCATCTGGCATAAGTTTTTGTACTCTTTGCCTAGGGTATGGGTACAATCCATCTCCTTAAACAATGTCGTGAACCAAGTCTTTGGAGATAGCTTCTTGGTGTGTAACAATACTGACACTGGTGCAAGGATCGTCTTGAAACCGTCGTAGCACCCCTGCTTCATGCTGTACCCGGAGGTTACTGTGGCGACATCCACCTAACTGGCAATTCCCAATCTGTCCATAAGAAACAAAGTGAGTTTAGATGATTGTTTAAATCCTAGAGGCCAAAGAAACTAAGATTTAGTTTTGCGCAACATAACATTTTGTAAATAAATAAACACTTATAGCATGTACTATTTAAAACAGGTACCGGTACAAAACACTTACAGCATGTACTATTTAAAACAGGTACCGGTACAATTGTTAAAAATTTGTAAACAGAGATTGAGTGTCCAACTAGTTCTTCATTCTATGTCTGCTATCAGAAAGTGCATAAAAAGGGGACTGTCAGGGACATCTGGGGCCTTTAATAGCAATGGGCTTGATAAAATAAAGATGATGTAAACCTGTGTCTTACAGTCGGGAGACCCTTTCAGAAACGAAGTTTAGCTTGCTACACTCCTCTTTAAAGAATTAAAGCTTCTTGTGATAACATTAAAACAGCAACGTAAACAGATGTCAAAATCTATTATTAGTCAATTCTGTTGTCCAACACGATTTTGTAAACAAAAGCCGTGCAGCCAGAAGCAGCACAGGTACAACAAATGTTCCTGTTTTGTGTGTGTACTTTCCTAAAACAGGTTACGCAAAAACTGTTTACGCTCACCATTTGTTTATTTTCAGGCCGATTTGGGTTTTCAAGAGCGGATAATGTAGGCTCAACTTTGACAAACATTTAGAACCTTCCAAACGCATAAGCCGAACCAGCTTTGGGAAAAGTAGACTCAAAACAGGTATTATTTTATCTGTTAGAATACGTAAGTACTGTATTCAGTGTAGTACGAACTTACCATAAATGAGCCTGTCTCCCTCAGATTTCGATGTAATGTCGTGAAGTACCGAGGGGTAGGGGAGCAACACATCGGATAGCGTTGAAAATGCAACTGGCGAGCTTCCTCACAATTGCCCTCCGCCAGCCCATACATGAGATGCACGTCGGCACATTCTACGTTAGAAAAAAGGTCCGCCATGGCTGATGTGAAGCTTCCACACTGTGGAGTCGAACGAAACGGTCTCCTGTGTATCAATTCTGAAGTAATCCCCACAGAATTTGCATCGCCAGTCGTTTGATTACATCAAAAGTGCAGAACTCTGACATCCGCCAATCTCGTTACGCACCCTAGGCAAACTTCTGGGACACCTCAGTTACCGCCAGACCAGATGGTAGCTAAGTTTGGCCGCATGCTGAGAATTCCCACATAACTGTTACGGTGAGGGCAGCTATTTGTAATGACGCAATTAATAAAAATGTAATAATTTTATAAGAAACTAACCACTTGAAACCAGATTTAAATCAAATTACTTTAAAATATGAACAAAATTAATATACAAGAGAAAGTAGAATTTACCGAGACGAGCATATAAACAGAGATTTAGATATATTTTTTAGTTTACAAAAGTACAAGTGAAACGCAAAATTGACCAGGTCAATGTCGTGATTGATGAGCAATGCAAATACAGACAAATAAAATTAGGGGAAGTTTCAAGTGTTCGCAAAAGAAACAGCTGAACTATATATCAAATTGTAGGAGTGGTTCTTTATAAAACCAAAAACACATATAGAGTAGTAATGCATACAACAACAATAATCCAACCATCATTGTTACCTGTTCATTAGCGTCCAGAAGAGGCTGCTGAAGTAAGGAATAAATATTCTTCTCTGTATAGAGAAGTGTTTTCGAGAAAACTTACTTCTGAACAATGTAACGGGGATGTTTTTCTAGACTTTACAAAGGCATTTCATACCATAAGCCACTCAGATTTGTTAGAGACCCTGTCTGAAATAGGTTTTCATAACAGCTTGTGTGAATGGGTTAAAAACTACTTACAATGTTGCTATCATCAAGTCTCATTACAAACAGATAAAGGAGAGATATTATTAACTAAGGAATTAGAGCTGGAGTACCACAAGGTTCTGTACTAGGGCCTCTGCTCTTCTCCATACATAGACACACGTTACCATAATGTCTACAAAACTTGACGTGCTTCCAATATGCGGACGACACACAATTACTTCTCCCATGCAGGCCTGTAAGCTTATCGGTAGCAATAAGTGATATTAACAAAGATCTCTCGCGGATAGTAGATTGGTGTAATTGGAATAGTCTTAAGCTAAATCGCCATAAATGCTCGTATATGATTATTGAATCCAAACAAATGCTACAAAAAATCCACAGCACTCAACCAATTTTAATTGATGGTTCAGTAGTTCCAAATTGTAAAGAGTATAGAAACTTAGGTATTGTTTTCACATCTACTCTGGATTTGTCAAAGAACACTTTTAAGTTAATACGAGCAGCTTACTATAAGCCAAAACAATTTTTAAAAAATTCAAAAATATCCTGCCACAAAACTTGAAATTGAAGTTGTGTGATTCCCTTGTATTCTCATGCTTTAACTACTGTGCCGGTCTATTCGTTGGCCTTGACAAAAAACCCAATACAGAATCCAAAAGGTTCAGAATTCTTGTAATCGCTTCTGCTACAATCTGAAAATACGAGATCACATAACTCCCTACTTAAATATGTCAAACTGGCTAAATATGGAACGTAGATACTCATTTCACTTTTTGTGTTAACAGAAAAAAATCCTCACAAAGAAAGTGCCATCCTATCTGCATGAAAATATAAATAAACAAAAACCACAGCACACATATCAAACTAGGTTCCAAACGAACTCACAAGTTCCACGACATAAAAGCTCAACATTTAAAAAATCTTTCAGCTACTTCTCTTGCCAGAGGATTTGAAATCTAGTAACTATGTCATTTTCAGACGCAACAAAAACAAAAATGAAGCTAAATAATGATAACTTGTGAGACTGCTTTCTGGACAATATGCCTTAAGATGAATAGTATAGTTTTTTTTGTAAGATTAGGTTAATTCTGATTTTTTATTTTTTTTTGTTTGTTAAAGATAAATGAAACATAATCATAAATAACTCTCACCTTATGTTACTAAACTGTTATAACTGTACAATAATTTATTGGTTCAAGTTTAATAATACAACATCAACTATATCTAATTTTTGTGGTTTATCCGTTTGAAAATGATCTGTAGTAAACTGGCCAGTGGCTGAACACTTCGTGGATAAATAAATAAATAAAATTAAATAAATAAAATTGCCTCTCGAGGTATATATTCAAGAACAACCCTAAGATGAAAAAAAGAAGATGTTTTCTAAAGATAAAATGCAGCTTATATCACCTAAAACACCAAGATTTGTATGGAAACAGAATATATAAGATTACAAAAGGAGTGAGAAGAGGAAGAAAAGCATAATGATGAGGACATGGTAAACATATGAAGAAACATTAAAAAAATTAATTGTAAATATAACTAAACATAATAATATGGCTATTTTACTAACATTACGTACAACCGCTTGGCTTTCCTGACCGGTCGGCCAAGGATCTTGAGTTTCATTCCCAGCCAGGGAGAAAATTTAGTTATTACCCCAGGTTCAGGATTAGGTATAGGTCCCTTCATCCTCATCCTGCGGAAAACTATGGTGAACCATTCCAGTTTCATCTATGCCTAGTCGCGTCTCAGGGGTACCCTGAGGTTTAAACCAACCCCTGGGCTGTAAAACTAATCATCAATAAATTTGAATACTTTAAAATGTACAGTAGAACATCATTAATCCGTGATGGTCGGAACCAAGACAATCAAAGATTACCACATTTCACGGATTAACCATTAAAAGCTGTGTATGAAGGTCAAAGCCGAGAAACACTACAGATCACGTGTCCCGCTATGCCTTGGCGCTGATGTAACAAGTAAAAGTGTACTGTATTTACAAATGTTACTGATAAGCACATAAAAAAACACTAACAAGGTACACATATATAAAAAGAAAGAGATAATGTGTAACATTTTCACTACTATTCTACTGCTGGAGCATGGCAACACTGTAGGCTCCCGGCTGGCTACTTTTTTTGTACATCTGCCAGGTACAAGCAACCACAGTGCTTCTATTCCTACAAAGTGTGTCTCACTCATTTGTCCCCCTTATCAGTAAACTCCTTCCGCCTTTATTTAAACATTTCTTGTTGAGTGCAGAGTGGTCGCACATGTAGCAGAAGCATCTGCCGGCTCTTTCCTTCTGTATTAATTATGATCTTGTACTTGTTAGCAAAATCTAAAGTCTTTCCTTAGCTGCATATCCCATTAAATAATCATGACTGCATAAAAAATAACCGTCATATTTAAAGCCGCAGTAAAAGTGATGATAAACAGTCATAGAAGTATCTTCAATAAACCATAGCAGAAAATGCAAGTTGAAGTCAAAGCACAATGACTGTAAATGACTATAAAAATTCTGAACCTTATCACATGTAAAAGCACATTTTATTTTTAGAGAAACGCCTATGTTTGGGACGGGTAGAGGTTTGAGTTTTCACACTAAAAGAAAAAGTTGGAGGCGTCACAATGCAAAGAATTAACGGTAACTGTACGGTACACAAAATGAAGAGAGAAGGGGTGGGGTCAGCTGGTGATGGTGTAGCAAGCAACGTAAGACAACAGAAGCGCGCTTCACACGAAAACACTAGCAGTGTGTGCACAGTGCACACTGTCCGCTTACTACCCCCCTTGGCTCTCTGCCTTTTTATTTCCCAGTCAAGGACACCACCTCTCCGCAATATCACAATCAGATTGGCTGCTGCTGCCCTCCCACTCCCTTACAGCCCACTTCTTCCCCCTCCTTCACGCATCTCTTACACAATAATTTTCCACCTTGTATTGTCATTCTTTCAACCCACACCATTCTCCCTTCTTTCAAGCCACGCAGTAAACATAAAGAATGTCGACTTGCAGAGCTTGTTTGGCGGACTGTGAGCCACTAACTACATTCGCTGTAATTTTGTACTTTTACGCATGAATTTTTGACAAATCTAAACTTTTTTCGAATTATCTGATTCCTGAATCAGCACATCACGGATTAACGAGATTCTACTGTATTTTATTTAACCATTTATAAATAAAGATTGACCTTGGTATTTTAGTTTTTTATCAGTTTTTCTTTAGTAAGAAAACAATGTGCATCAACGCGAGGGAAAACAATATGTATTATAATACGAAACAGACCCCTGCTAACTAAAACACCATAACATAGGTAGAAATTTTAAGACTATGACAACTGATAAAGTAGCGGGTAAAGAGAAAAGAAGGACGAAAATAATATTATAGAAGATTTTACTGAAGATTTAATAGATTAAATTTAACTGTGAGTGTAACTAAACGAATATCTAATATGTTGTAACAATATTTTAATTATATTATTAATAAACATTTAACTGTTTGGTACACAGATATGTAAGAAGTAAAATTGTATTACATATTTCAGTTACATTTAATTTTATTTCTTAGCTGAATTTGATATACAGTGTGAATGCCAATATGTTAATAACTTTTTTCATATTTTATACAATTAATTAACTTAGTAAGTAAGAAAAATTAGAGATATTCAAATAAAAAAATATGTAATTTTATATAAGAAAAATATTAAATACATTGCAGTGCAATAATGCCAATATGCAGCAAAAATTTAATAAATGTAATAAGAAATACATTACATATACAATTTTAGTACACAAGATAGTTTACTTAATCTCATCATATTTGAGAATAGCAAATATGTTCAAAGTCTGTTCTGTGATAGATTATGGCATCAGCTGGTAGGCAAAACATGTCCGGCAGGCAGCTTATAAACTGTATTTCGAAGGCAGTATGAGATGCGGTCAAGCACATGTACAGGACGTATATAATAAAGGCCAGTTTACACAGAAAAAATAACAGTAACAATGTTACTAACAAAATGTTAGTTACAAAATATTATCAACAAATCCTAAGCTATGGTACACTATTTTATAGCAATGTTGATAGCAAATGTGTTATTGACATTGCTGAAAACACCAATGTTACTAACAAAGTTCCAAGAAAGGTGAACAGAAGTTAATAGCAATGTTAATGACAAAAATGCCTACAACATTGTTGATAACATTGTTAGTAACATTTGTTACCAATTTCCTTTGAACTAGACCGCCCTAGAATGGGTCGGGATAATAATGTTGTCAACATTGTTGGTGATAAAGATATTAACACGTTTCTAAAATTCATAACTTTTGTTGCTAGCAAATGTTATCAATAAATTGTTGGCAACAAATGTTATTTACATTTTTTATATATATTAACAAAGTTTATAACAGAATGTTGGCAACAATGTTGATAACATCTTGCCAAAAAATTTTAAGCATTTATATACACACCATTGTTAGTAAGTTTGTTGAATACGTGTTATTAGCAATGCTATCGTTGGTGTAAACTAGGCTTAAGAGCATTTAATTTTAAGTCAGTAACAGATGCAATGTTCTAACCAACTTGTAAAATCCAGGATTTTATTAACTTCACTGAAGCAAATGAATGGACATTTGCTAACATATAACCTAAAAAAATGTATGCCAAGCGCAACGTGTAAATAGCAATAATATAGTGGAAGCTTCCCAGTTTTGAATTTGACAGAAAGCTAATCAAAAGATCACAACATTATAATTTTAGTACACTTTACCACTTCATTCCCAAAAATTACATGTGCTCGAAGCCAGCTTTGTCATATGAGGTTTGTTGTCAGTTGGTAAGCAAAATAGGTTTGGCAATAATAAGTGGCATGTATGAATGTTAATTTCATCATAATTAACATTTGTACGCTGAATATTAAATGAAACACAACTAAGTAAAATATTCTAATCAACAAGTATGCAGCACATGCTCATGAAAAATGTAATTTTCATTGAGTCGTGAATGTAATTTTTTATTTCACAGTTAGCAAACTGCATAGATACAAAAAATATATTAACGTGTTAACTAAGACATTTTTGACCTCAGTATTGTTACTTAATTTTGAACATTTATTAAAGTAATAGAAAAATACTGTCAAGTGGAATTGACAATCAAATGTAACCAAATATTCAATTACTCAAGAGGACTCCTGTAATTTAAATACACGTTCGGTTGTGTAATTTTGGTACTGATATTGTAGTGATACTTATTTGGTTACTTCATCAAGTACAACTGGGCCTATATAAGTAATGCTTGTTTAAGTTTTACTTCGTGAAGTAGGTGTTTATGAATTCATTGCAGAAATAAATATTCCTTAGAGAATAAGCTTTACTCTACGAAGTACAGTAAGCTTCCGATTATCCGTGTTAATTGGTGCTGCGGCACACACTGATAATCGGGAAACACGCGGACAACTCAAAAATTGCACATATGTAAGTATAAAAATGTAAAAAAATGAATTTATAAATAATTAACTCAAATACCATAACGAGTAATGGTTTTACCTACAAAAAACGTATTTCACAACCTTTTCACCAAAATGTATGCATGGGGTGCATGGTAAAAACGAGAAAAAAAGATGTTAAAATTTCGTTAGCATGCAGGAGTTGATACTCTTACATTTCAAAAAGTTTTTTTACAAAAATTATGGTTTTTACAGCGTTTAAAGTCGCATGGATAATCCAAAAACCGGTTAATCGGTGCACGGATAATTGCGAGTTCACCGTGAGTTCACTGTACTACTTATTTGTCAAACAAGCCTTCAACTATGAATTCCAGCCTTAGAGTACTTAGTAACCTGACTTTACTATTGCATATTTTGTTTATGCCATATTTATGTTTTCAAAATAGCAGCCTTTTTAACATGTTTCGATCAAGCTAGATATCTAAGAAACTATATTTAAAAAATGCATCAAACTCTGTACACACAAAGAACCTAGTACGATGAACCTATGTTTATGTATTTCGTTTATGCTGTTTTTATATTTTTATCATAATACGCCACATCTGAAGAAATATTTTCTTAAATTTCATCACTCTCACTATACATATACCACACCCTAAGCTGACTTTACTTTTGTACATTTCGATAATACTTTGTTCATATTTTCAGAATGGCAGACGTGTTAATAATTTTAGCACAAATTAATATATAAATGAGTAAATTTTATTCCGAATTTCATCAAACTTAGTACAAATATACCACATACAAAACTGACTTGACTTTCCTGTATTTCATTCGTACTATAATCATGATTTCAGAATGGCAACCATGTTTATATTTTTAGCATACTATTATCTATATGAGGAAATATTTTTCAGAACTTCATCAAATTTGGTACATATATACTACATACAAAGCTGACTTGACTTCTGTGTATTTCATTCAACTTGAGTTGATATTTTCATATTGGCAGCCCTGTTTATATTTTTAGCATAGTATGACCTTGAGCGGTGCTCCTTGTGTTTCCCTGAAAGCAGTTTAGGTGATAGGAGGTCTGGGACTAAGAGTTTGTTTTCCTTGGAGTGTTAGCGAAAGCCCTGGTCGCCGATGCTGGGGCTCCCCCATTCAACTTCAGACCTGTCACTCCACTGGCCATGGAGGGGTAGGCCTGAGGAAGGAAGGAAGGGAGTGTCTAATTCCGGTGGCCGGCGGTAGGGGCGCTCTGATCGTCAACTCGATCCTGGAGGGGCACTGGGAAAACAGGTGCTCACTCTTGGATCAGGCTTTTAAAGGGTCAACACCACTGTTCGGTGCGGACGTCAGTTGAACATTACTAGTAGGCCGGTGGCCCAAGTTAATGAGGATTTCTTTAGTTGAGGATAGCTGACAATGTTCCTTAATCGCCAAGTGCGCGAGAAACTACATTGGGTAAGTGCAGTTATCGCGGGAGCAGCAGTATTTGGATTTGGTGAGTCTGATTTATTTTCGTTGATTGATGACGTCCTTCGAAGTGGTGTCTTCGCAAGTGTGAAGCTCACTGCATTCCTGTATTTGAATCAAGGATTGAGGAAGGTAGTGCCTTTAGGGTTTCTAGCCTTGTTCCTTTTGGGAAAGGAAGAAAGCCCTACATGAAAAGTAGCACATGGACTAAGCTTTCTTTATCAAATGGAGTTTAGAACGTAATCACATTGCGAAGCTTACTGGTTTGACTGGAAGTGTGGAACACGAGAGAAAGAGTGCGTGATTTGTGTTCATCGGGTTATAAAATTGTTTGAAGAGAGATTTTAAATGTAAAGATTTGCATGTAATTTTATGCCTTGTGGCACATGATTTTATGAGATTGTAAAGAGAGTGCAAATTGTATTTGAGTGTTGAATATAATGATCTTAAAGTCATTAAATGTTTCTTTCTTTGCTCAAGAATGTTATGAAGGTCATCATCATCGCTAATAGCTATAAGCGTAGATTAGTCGATATGCATTTTCTATGAGTCTTGCCCCGTCCACATATGTGTTGAGGAAAACATAAAGGCTTACATGAAGTTGGGAGCTTGGATATTTGGGTAAATTGTGGGTACAACCTATCTGCGGAAATATTTTTCTGAATTTCATTATACTTCGTACACATACATCACACACTATGCTAACTTTACATTTGTGTAATATTACTATACAACATTTATGTTTTCAAAACTGCAGCAATTTTTATATTTTTAGCATAGTATGACATAAGCCTTATATGAAAACATATTTTCCCAAATCCATCAAAGTTGGTAGGCTATACATACACTACACACAAAGTTTACTTGAGTTTTGTGTAAATAGTTTATCTCGTGTTCATAATTTTGTAAATGTGACCATTTTTATATCTTTAGTATAGTGCGACCTGCTTTTCCAAATTTCATTAAACTTAGTGCATGTATACCACACACTAAGCTGTCTTTACTTTCAAGTATTTCAGACATACAATGTTTATGTTGTTATAACAGTAGACATTTTGTATTTTTATCATAGTATGACACATAACAGGAAAATTTTTTCCAAGAATCGTCATTAAAACTTCATAAAAAGGCGATGTTTAGATTTCACTTTCTCAAAGTGATTTTTACTCTCATTGTATTCAAATTAGCCATTTGCCAATTACAAGTTTTTTATATGTGTAGTTTGCTGAGTCTAGAGATTGCATGTACAACTAGGGAACATAATTAGTCACCAGAGCATATGTTATGCCAATTTTGATATTTCATTATGCTCATGTTTTGGTTTACTTAAACATTGTAATGGTAATAAGGTTTTTAAATAAATGATAAAACTGTTAACCTTAAATTGTATCTGTGATTTAACTTTCTCATTTTTTTTTTGCTAACACAATGATTCAGTTTGTATTTATGGATCTAGCATTTTCTTTACTCAATGCTTGTCTTTTGTATATTTAACTAAGTGTACTTTTCCTATTGGACTTGTACTTCGGCCAAGTGACTCACACTCTCCTATCTTTGAGGAGAGGTGGTACAAAGTTTGCTGCACTGTCCACTCTGTTCCATATAATAATACTGTATATTTTTTTTTTCCATATTTTTGGAGTCCATCGCCATGACAACTGCTGAGGTCGTGTGGCTGTATCATTTGGAGAAGGATACCCTGGTATCTTTTCTTGAGGACTGCCACGTTGCTGGCGCCAGTGGCAATGTGACTCTTCGCGATTTAGGCGTCCTGGCTATGCAGCAGGTTAGAAATGATAATCTGATAGAAGGTCTGGGAACCAACAGACAGTGTGCTCGGTAAGTGTTTGAAGTTAGTTACATTCTAAACTATCAATCCAACATATCCACAAAATTCCCTTTCTCACCACTACACAGCCCCAAGATTATTGTCTTGTGCTCCCGACTTTTAGAAAGAAAATTAATGCTGGAAAATGTATTTTTAGGTGTTTTGTGTCATAAGTGCAAAGGCAGGGTTTAGGACCTATTAGATGGTGTGTTGAAAAGTCGAGCAGTTACTTTTCAACATTTGTTACTTATGGTAATACCCCATTCTGTAGCTCATGTGTGGTCTGCAAAGCTTGTGTACCGTAAGCAGTTTCCTAACGAGCCAATTCATGGTTACATTAACAGTGTTTACAAATACAAGAACACCCTTTCCTTGCATTAGTGGAAGAGACACTTGTAGAAGTTATTTTAGATAACCTTACACTCTGAATGCGTTCAGCTAAAGAGAATTGCGTTGTAGTGAGCGAAGAAACTCAAAAGTCTAGGCAACATAATTCCTTTTGCCCTACTGACCGGGTAGAATAAGGAAATTGTAAGAGGGGTTGCCCGCCCTACAAAAATATTCTTTTTTCAAGGAAGGTTTCGTGTTCAGTTCCCGGCGCAAATATACGTTGCTCAAATTGTACAGTGTTTCGTCATTGTGCACCTGTGTGCCCTGTCCTGCGCCTTAATATGCAACAAAGGAGATGTTTTTGGTGCGTACGCCCAGGGCATTTTAAGTTTCAGTGCCAGGGAAACTGACTAGGACCATTAACCAACGCAGCGTTAATGGTTCATATTCTGCGAGGAAACCGCGGGTAATTGGGCAATGCTCCACGACGTGCTCCTGTTCCACAAATATGTCTGTGCTTTAGTGGATACAGATGCCTCAAAAAATGTAATTAGGGACAGTTTTCTCAGCACAATGCTTAAAGAAATTCCGCACTTGCGAGGCCGCAAGAAAACAGACTTCCCCCTAACACTTGTGTCGTGAATGGGCATGTTGTCACTGTTAGTGACTGCGTTAGATTGTATAATAAGTTGGATCATTTTTCTTGGAATGTTCCGTTTTGGGTAATGCCGGATATGTTGTTCCCCCTGGTTCTGGGTCTCGAGTTTTTAGGAGACGCAGCGTGCGCTAGTTGACCTTAATCACTTGTGTCTTTGTTTCGCCTTTAACAGCAATGTCCATGTTGAGCTGTATGAAGAGGGACAAAGTGTTCGCCGCGGGAGGCTGTTGAGGCCTATAACGTAAGTTCAGAGAAACACATGGCGATGCAAAAATTACTGAAAGAATTTCAGGATATGATTACCATTCACTTGGGGCAATGTAACTTGATGCCATATAAATTTACTCTTAAGGACAAAATCCCTATTCGGTTCAAACCATTCGCTTGTGCTCCGCCCAAACTGGCTGCCACGAGAGAGATAATAAACAAATTGTTAGAATCCGGTGTGATCATGCCTTCCACTTCTGATTTTTGTTCAACTAGCTTTTTAGTAAAAAAAAAGGAAAAAGATAGTTTAAGGCTTATAGTTGATCATTCCGCCATTTATAAACGCATTAACTTAGACCCTTTTCTGCTTCCTACTGTGGATGCAGCCCTCCAATATCTGGGACCAGCTACGTATTATTCTGTTATCAATCTCAACTAAAGTTTTCACCCATGTTTATCAGATCCTTCGTGCCACTAGTATATAGCCTTTTGCATACCCTGGAGTCAGTACGAGTTTACTCACATTTCATGGGTGCCAATTTTGGGAGTCAAGCTTTATCGCGTGTCCTGGATTCTATTCTCTCAGAGTATAAATTTGATTTTTTTTTTTTTACTACATAAATTATATTATTGTGTATAGTAAAGACTTGAGTAGTCACATGGAGCATCTGCGCAAAGTATTCACTAAACTTAAGGAAGCAGGGTTGACAGTAAACACTTACAAAATATCGCTTCTACAGAAAGAAGTTAAGTTCCTAGGTTACATTTTATCAGCTGGTAAACTGATCCTAGACCCAGAAAAAAACTAACCGGTTTTGAATTTTCCTCATCCAAAAATTTTGAAGGGGTGCAAAGATTTTTAGGGATGATTGGTTATTATGCTCATTTTGTGCCAAATCTGGCCGAAATAGCGAGTCCTCTTCACGCCCTGAAGAAAAAAGATGTAGTCTTCGCCTGAGATGAAGCATAAGAGAACTCTTTTCAACAGTTAAAAATAATGCTTACCAGTCCTCCCGTGTTACTTTTGCCCAATTTTGGCAAACGTTTCAAGTTTCATGTAGATGCTTTCGGGATTGCAGTCGGTACCGTTTTAGGGCAAGAAGTTAATGGTTCTATTGCTCCTGTTGCGTACGCTAGTCAGGCCTTAAGCAATGTAGAAAAGGTGCAGTCAGTCTATGAAAAAGAATTGTTGGCAGTTCTTACTGGGGTTAAAAAATTTTCTTGCCACCTGGAATTCGAAGAATTCGATTTATATACAGATAACCAAGCCTTGAGCTGGGTGCTAAAACACCCTATGCATGTTGGTAAATTAGGGCGTTGGGCTCTCTTTTTATCATGTTTCTGTGTCCGTGTGCATCACATCCGGGGTTCTGAAAATTCTGTGGCTGACGCCTTGTTGCGCATGTTTGACCCTTATATGTTTGAAACAGTCCAGCCGAGTCCGGAATCGTCGGTAATGCTTCTACAGGAGTTTCCGGAACTTTTTACGAACGTAAAGGATACGCAAGGTCAGGATATATTTTGCCAATAAGTACGTCATGATATCGAATTTAAAAGGGATGTGCCCTATGTAATGGATGATGGTGTCATCTATTTTACGGGGAAAACAGGTAGAAGTACAAAGGTTTTAGCCCCTGTTTCTCATCAACCAATGATCCTGAGGTACTTTCATGACCCAGCATAGGTTGTCACTTAGGGCTAAATAAGACTTTCGAGAAAACATCGCAACACTTTTGCATGGCCCTCCTTGAAGTTTCATGTATCAAATTACGTTTGAGGTTGCGAACTGTGTCAGATGTCAAAGCCTGCGCAGCGCACTGCTGAGGGTCTGGCTGCGACGAGTGTTCCGACATGTCATTCATATAGAAATTTTTGGGCCTTTAGTGCGTTCTCGTTTAGGGAATATTTGTATACTTTCGTTAATTGACACTTTCTCGAAATTTGTTTTCCTTTTACCCTTAAGGAATACGAAGGCTCATAGTATTGTTAAGGTACTTCAGGAACATGTTTGGAAATATTTCGTGCACCAGCCCTGTTGATGAGCTATAATGCTCAATAATTTCGATCGGTTCTTTTTGGAAATATGTTTTTTTTCTGGACTATTAAACACATCACCACAATGCCCTACTTTCCCGCGTCGAACAACGTTGAACACATGAACCATGGTTTTTTAAAGTGGCCCTAACATGCTTCAATAATTGGGATTACGCGCAGTGGGATCAACATCTTCACGTCATTAATTTAGGGCTTAATAGCTCGGTGCACAAGTCCACAGGTAGACCCCGCTAAGGTTTTCCTCAGTAGGGAACTAACCCATCCTCTCCTGAACATTTGGGGGACTTCCCCCTTAACCCACACCAAGCGCACGCGTCTCTTGAGTGACGTGGCCGAGAATCTGGAGAAAGCAAGAGCAAGTGTGGTTGCTCGCTATGATGCCAAGCGGGTTCAGAGTCCTTTTGTGGTTGGGCAGTTGGTCTTATGTAAGAATTTTCAACTCCCGAATGCAGCAGGGGACGTTTCATCAAAATTGATTTTTAAATATATAGGGCTCTTTAAAATTGGAAATTTTCTAGCTCCTAACACAGTGCTTTTGGTACACCCTGTCTTGAGGAAGGAATTTCGCAAAGCACACGTTTCCCAGCTTAAAGTGTTCCATGTTAAGAATTAATTGTAATGGTTCTGTAATTTTTCATTGAGCTGCAATTCGCCTGTCTTTTAACGTGTAGTGCTGTGTGTTATTTGTTATGTCAATCATAACATCATTGAGCATTTGTTTACCTACATGACAGTAAGTGTAAAAAAATTATTTATGCAATTATGTTCTGGTACATCCTGTATGTTAGTGTATTACATATTTTGCTATTGTTCCGTTTTTAGAGCCCACGTCATGGATCTGTTTGCTTTTGTACTTAATCTGTTGTGGTTGCACGTACTGCTTATTACCGCACGTGCTTTATTGACTATCCAGAGTCTTAATCGTTTGTGTGTACTCTTATTCACTTTAATCTCCACATAGACTAGTAAATACCTACTTTCATATGAATGTTGTACAATCATTTTCGGTTTACTATTGTCGGGTGCCTTGAATAACTGTGCTTTCGGAGGTAACAGGTGACATTGGTGTAAATATTTGAGTGTAATCAGTAATACTAATTGTATATATACAGCAGTAATGCTTTGTCCTCTCTGATATGTACACTGAATTAGGACTTAATCATTAACTAATTTGGCACACATCAATTATTTTGAATATAATTTGTTTATTTCTCTTGTTACCCTCTATGTATTACTTTTATTACAGTTAGTTTATATTGATCTACTTACTAACGGTGGGTGTGTGTGTGTGTGTGTGTGTGTGTGTGTGTGTGTGTGTGTGTGTGTGTGTGTGTG
>PNEQ01001088.1:16279-41079 GCA_003012365.1 Medauroidea extradentata | reverse complement strand
GCCGTAGGACCAAAATGTTTGAGCACAAACGCACAGAGTAACCTTCTCACCGCGCCATCTTGATTTGCACTGCCTTCCTTACAGTATGGCGGATAGGCGCCAAGTTCAAACCCACATTAGTACGAAGCACAATATGTACAGAGTAGTACCAACATGGCAGTCGGGAGACCAGTTCCGAACATGTACAAACTTACAACAATATTATTTACATTGCAACGTCACAAACAAGCATGACTCACGTGACAGTGCCAGAGGACTGACTCGGAGGGGGAGGGGTGGCGGTGCGAAGGGTGGAGGTAATCTCTGCATCCAGCTGTCAAGATAACAAATACCTACTTCACAAGGTCACCTACATCGCTGCACGAGTGCTTCACATGGTCACGAATCTCGCTGCAAGCCTGCTTCACACGACTCACCATACATGTTTCTACTCATAAAATTCACATTTTTCATGGAATTGTTTTGCGATTTTTTGATGGTTCCTCAAAAAGACTTCGCTATAACTTTGTTTTCACTATTTCTGTGTTCGCTATGACGGGATTCTACTGTACTTGTGGCAGCACCACATAGAATATTACATCGGTAAATTAAGCAACTATGATCAACACGTAACATTTCGATTTCAAAATACATCACAAATTTTTATGTTTTGTGTGTGTAAATTTTATTTCACTTTGTACGTTTTAGGGTATTATGTTCGTATTTCTTATTTTATATGATTCTGGGATAAAAAACCCAAATTAGTTGCATTTACGATACTTCATCTCGACAATAGAATACACAATGGCTATAGACAATATTAGCACTGAGGGGGAATATATCTTGCTTAGTGCTAATGACGTCTCCAGACGTCATTCAATTACAGTATTTTTGCTTACAATCACATTGATATCTGTATGTAATGTGAATCTCACAATACATTCCTCCACCACTTACCCGGCATTCAGTTATCCGGTACTTCAGTTATTCGGCACGCATCTGCCGGCCATTCTTTAATTTTTTTAATTAATTTTTTTTTTAATTTTTTAAAAATTTATATTTTCCCCGTTAGCAATCGAGGTTATTGGAGATGTGTACATGTATAAATTTTTCTGTCGGAATTTCTTATTAAAAACCATCATACCTTGTCTGGGACTCGAACCCAGAACCATGGGCGTCATTTCAGGTTTATCTTGGGGGAGAGCAAGATTTTTTTTCGGCAACAGTGACCTTGTTGCATCATTCTTATTAATTAAGCATGTATAAATTAGAAACATTAATAATAAAACTTCAGTTTTATGTGCTTAAGTTAACATTATTTAAATAACATATTACAAAAAATATATTTTTATACACTTTAAATTCTAAATCCAGGGGAGCACTCGACCCCCCCTCCCTTGCCCGCCCTAAAAGACGCCCATGCCCAGAACCCTTCATACAGAGAACCGGCGTGCAATTCACTGTGCCA
Organism: Medauroidea extradentata; assembly: GCA_003012365.1. Classification (NCBI taxonomy): domain Eukaryota; kingdom Metazoa; phylum Arthropoda; class Insecta; order Phasmatodea; family Phasmatidae; genus Medauroidea; species Medauroidea extradentata. The sequence goes on along the minus strand of PNEQ01001088.1, from coordinate 39,632 downwards.
CGGAGGTCGGCGTGAAGTAGGCAGGCGAGTGGCTGAGCAGTAGAGCGCCGGTGTGCTGTGACTATCCTCCTCTAAACGATAAGGGCCGTGCAGTTATGTGATCGCCCTCCCAGCAGCTGCCCTACCCTAGACGAGTAGGTAAATCCCCGCGTGCTAAGACCCGCATATCTCTCGCGTAATGAAGCAGTCTATCGGACAGTCAGATATTGGGCGATGAAGTAAATGCACAGCTTGCACACACAATTTATGTAAATTTGAGTTGTTTTTGTGTCATGTTGCATGATGGCTACTAAAATGACAAATGTGAGTTCTGGTTCTATTGAACAACAAAAAAAGATTGTGTTGTCTACCAAAGATAAAGTTGACAATAAAAAAAACTCGACGGTGGTGCTTCTGTGAAAGTTTCAATCACGGAATTACTGTAGCTGAGATAAATAAAGAATATAATCTGCGTGATGTGATTTGGGCACTTGCTAGAGCTTGAGACAGCATACCCAACTCAGTTTTGCACAAGGCTTGGCATAAACTGTGGCCAACCTTAGCATTTGCAGAAGTGACCAACGACAAAGAAAGTGAAATTGATGATTTCAAAGGCTTTTAAACAACAGTGAACACACTGTTGCAGTATGCCAAAATATTACCAGCCCTAAAGTTTACGAATTAAGCCTACATGACGAAAATATAAAGGAATGGCTTCACGTTGAATCATTTCACTGACCAGGAAATAATTGAATCTGTCACAGGGGTGACAAACAAAGAAGATGATGATGATGATGACAGTGTCAGTGATGACTACGAAAAACCAGCCGCAAATATCACACAAGAAGAGTGTTTTTATCAAGTAGAGCGCTTAATACTTGGTCTGCAGCTGCGAAGCTATTTCTATGAGCAACAAATCATGTCCTTGTACATGATTCAGAAGCAGTGAACGGTATGGCAACACTGAGCACGAGCAGCGTGACAACTCCCGGCACGAGCGACTTGTACGACGTAAGTGATTGTGATTAGGCCGGTAAATAAACACGAGCCATTGGCAAACTTTAGTAAACTCGGAATGCTGACTTTGTTTGCGTGTTACATACATACCTATCTATTGCTGTGTAAATATTTCATAAGTAACTTAGTGTACGTAACTTATAAATTGTACATTATTAGGGGTGAACTGTTTGTGGAAATAACTTACCATAATTAATAAAAAGATATGTATGTGTAAAATCTAGAGACAAGTAGCAAATTAGTTGACGTAAACAAGGAAACGGCTGTTTCTACGCATGGCCAGACACAACTGGTCCATGAGTCAGCGAGCGCCACGCGACCACTCAGGACGAGACAGTTGCGCACGTGGAGAGGGGGCAGGGAGAGCAGCTGATGGTCGCGCAGATAACTCGCAGGTACGGCCCACGTCTTATTAGTACGTAGTAGGTAGTGTTTACATTGATGTTTTTATGTGTGTTCAAACTATTTTCCACTGTATTTTAATAATAATGATTAGCACCTGAACTTAAAGTAAACAATTAGGTACACTATTTATGGTACAATTACTGTATTTACCAAAATTATTATATTCTGTTTATTTTTCCTTTCAGTTATACGGAAAATTCAAATATTCTGAACATATCATCCCCAAACCATGCCAGAAAAGTGGTGGAGGAATGTACCATAGTTTATTTCATGCAATTCCACAAAGATATTGGTTCAGCACCACAGTTAGGTAAGTCAATATTAATTCAGCATTGAAAGTGTTAATCTAACTGCAAATATACAGTCGAACCACGCAACCTCAACATCTGTTACTACGACAACAACGTAACTACGACAGTATTCTCAATCCCTGCCAAAAAAAATTTTTATTTTAATACAGTAGAAGCCCGTCATAGCGAACACGGAAATAGCGAAAACACTGTTATAGCAAAGTCTTTTTGAGGAACCGTAAAAAAATCTCAAAAAATTCCATGAAAAATGTGAATTTTATGAGTAGAAGCATGTATGGAGAGTCGTGTGAACCAGGCTTGCAGCGAGATTCATGACCATGTGAAGCAGGCTTACGGCGATGTACGTGACCTTGTAAAGCGTGTAGGTATTTGTTATCTTGACAACCGGATGTACCTCCACCCCTCGCGCCTACCAATCACACCGACGCCCCTCCCTCCTCACCTAGCCAGCCCAATGGCACTGTCACGTGACTACGTGAGTCATGCTTCTGCCTGGACATCTCGCTTCCCTCACCAAACTCAAGCATGCGTCGTTCTAAAAATTGAATTGTGCTCTAGTTATCGTGCTTTCATCAGTGTTTAGTTTCACATACAGCTTGCTTTCCGGGTGATATTTATTGATTACGATTTTGGATTATGACTTTGGATTACGATTCTGGATTTTAATATAGTACGTACATAGTTTTTTTGCTGTTATTGATGTCCCGCTTACACTATTTTATTTGGATTTTGATACTTCTTTGTAATAAGTTACAATCCCTGTATTACAGTACATATTTAGAATTTGTTTTTGTTGTTTAATTAAAAATGTAACGTTTCTAAGTGCGTAAAAGCAACCTTCACGGCTCCGTTGTCGGAGTTTATCTGCCCAATCTGGCCGGTACTGTGTCACTGTCGCCTACGAATGTCATGCATGATTACCGGTCGAGAGGCAGATGCCATTACGCACTGGCCGCTTCTGTCAAAGCCAACCATCCAAGTCTCAGCTTTATTTGAAAGGCCAGAACTCATTTAAATCTCTGTAAAAATAAACAAATGAAACGTGTTCTGGGAGAACGAATAATGCGTAGGGGTGGTTAGAGAGACGTAGCGCATGGGAACCTGCTTCGGCATTTTTAAAATTAATTTTATAAATATTTTATTAATATTTGCTACCGCTGTTGCCGGAAACCGTGGATAAGGTGCGCCGACTACATAATTCATATTTTGATAAACATCACAACACATCTAGGAAACTTAAACCCGCCACGTTAATTTGTTATCAGGCAGAATAGCAGCGTCAATTGTACTGTACAGTATCTCCAAACCGGGTCGGATTTTATCTAAAATTTTGATGCAGTAAGTGATCGTATTTGCCCACGGTGGGAATAGTTTTAACAACGTCGAATTCTTCAAGGTTCGAATGATGAAACACAATTTTACAGCGGCGATCCATTGGTCTGCAGCGGCCGCAGCATAATCATGTTGACTCTGCCGGTGCGCGGACTCTTGCCGCGCGGGCAGGTCACTGCTGAGGCGGTCCAGCGATAGACAACCATACTTACATGACACTGCAGAGTTTTTGGCCCGTTTAGACTTACCAGTGCATACTTACCTGTTAAAATAAACCTAAATTTCCTTAAAATAATGTACTATTTCGTGATTAAATAAGATTAAAGACAGTTTTAATGCAATTTTTGGGTTTAGGGGTCAGAACCGACCAAATTCGGCTATAGCGAAGACACTGCTATAGCAAAGTTTGAATCCAGAACCGTGACATTTCACTGTAATGAGACTTTACAGTAATTTAAAAGGAATAAAATGGAAAAAGTTAACATATAGTGAGCAGGAAAGATCATTTAAAATACTGTATGTTCATTACAATTCAGCAATAATTAGAGGTCCTGAATTTTTGCAAAAGCAAAGTAACGGCTATAAAATGTGAAAGTCTCCTTGAAAATTATAATTCTTCGGACAAGCGCCTATATCCTCGGCGGCGTGGCCAGGCGTATCAGCCCGCTGCTCAGTCGCTTGGGCCTAGATCTTGTGTATCGCTGACAAGAAGAGGCTTGCACGGATGCTCGCACAAAGGAGAATGTACAATAAGAATACACGTTTCTCTCCCTCCCTCCTTGTACATACATACAGCCAGATTGCAACATGTGACTGGTGTTGGGAAAAGAAAAAGGGGGAGATAAACAGAGGCTCCGATGTCCCATACCAGACACACTATTGTCAGGTGCTCCCAAAAAACTTACCCTCTGCTTAGATGACGACACGGCTATTTGGAACAAGAGCTGCGTGTTCTGACTGAATAACGGCGGACATATGCTGTTTCTTCACTAAGAATAATTGCCGCCAGCTGTGCACACACACCACACATACAGAAGAAATGCCTCTGGGAGATATGATAGCGCTGTCTCTCTCGCTCACACACGTACCCACACAACTACTCATGCTTGTCTCTGCTTAGCTTGCTACAGCTCATATTTTTCCGTAGACCTTCAGCTTTTTGAGATAAGCAGCAAGGACGTCTCGTGTATCAGTGTGATTGCTGTTCTGAGTCATTCACTTTCATGCTCACACAGTTGGCCGTACGTGTTTTTTAAATTTAGTTTAATGGCAACTTCAACATTTACTGTACACTACTTCTAAATTATAATTTAACATACTAAACGTTCCATAAACTTGAGCGAGGAGCAATAAATCCTTGCAGGCTGGCCGTTGCATTGTTTAAGTATCATACATTACGTCAGGAAGAGAATGGGAACAAGGGTAAGCCACCTTTTTTTTTGGTCTTGGAAAGAGTCTGTTTGAACAGCTGAAAGGAGGAAAAAACTAAGAAAAAATCACTGGTGAACTTAACTTTGTGCCGCCGCTAAACACAGTTCACGACTAGCGCACGAAAATAAAGTAACTACCAATGTTGGCGTCGCTCATTTTTGTTCGCAAACACACCAGTATTACCTGTCCAATGGAAAAGTGAAAAATTACATTCACGTGTCCAAGCTGAGTTTTACACGTCTCTGGCAAGTGCCCAAATTATTAGTCGCATGCCACAGTGTAAAAGGGCACACAGAATTATCATGAGAGCATGCATGCTAAAAAAAAATGTTACACTCGTCAAAATGATTTCTACATGTACTATGCCAAAAGTAACACGACATTCACCTCAACTCCTTGTCTTTTTTGCCGATACTTAGTGTTTGCATTTTAGTAATTCATTTTTATTTGATATGCACGCTTAAACACGGTGCTAGAATAACCTGCTGCATGTTGCACAGTAGCACATTCTGACGAAACAGCGAAGCACTGTTTTTCATGCTGTCCGCCTTCACATTTTATCCACTACCTCATGTCATTAATCCGCCGCAAGTCAGTCGCCCAACCGCCAAGTATGTCATGAAGAAGGATCTAGGCTCACGTTTTGTTACGCAACGCCACGGCACTCTTCGCTCGCTGTTAAAATTTTTGAAAACTTGGTAACAATTCTAGGCTTATCTAGCATCAATTTCTTCAGAAAATTTATGCCTATTAAATGAAATCATTATTAATTTCTTGAAAAATGTTTGTTTTATGCTGGTGACCGTTTAACACGAATTTAGACAAAAAAAAATTTTTAGGGGTAGAAGTCAGGTAGTTCAGAAACACTCACGTCACATTAAAAATGTTATTAAATGGATCTACTGAAGTAAAATATGTTTTTTTTTTTTTACTTAATACATACGTAACAACACAGAATACAGACAATACATCAACTAACTGTACAAAGAAAGGTTCATTGAACTAAATTATCAATTCAAGCAAAGATTAACCTTCACAATGCTGAATGAGTTACACACTGCACTGAACTGAAAGGAATTTAAAAAGTACTTCAAATATTGAAACTTTATCTTTTATTTTTTCTATACTTATGTATTAAAACTGCTGGAATGATTATTATAAAAGAAGTTTACACGTGAACAGTGAATGTTATATATGTGACGACACGAGGACTGATGTGAGGGTGACTGTAGTTAGTGAGCAGAGCACCAACCTGTATGTGGGTGAGCACGAGACGAGGATCCTGCTGTTCGAGGCGCAGGTGCTCTGCCATACTACTGTACAGCTCATCCCACACGTCACACGGCCGCCACGGTGGCCCACGGTCACACACGAAGCTTGTGAAGAACATGCAGTCCAGCACTCTTGTTGTGAAGTCACAGTCCATAAGCGACCGCTCCCCTAAGAATGCTGCCTGCGGACACACAAACACAAATTGCTGCAATTCCCACTCAGATCTAGCTGGGCTGTCTGTCCACTCTATTTTAAGAGAAGTCCTCGCCTGGTGCATGGAAAGTGTTGTAGCAGGTCACACATCTTTTTTTACGTGAAACCACTTAACTTATTCATATTATGTTTACCTACGAAAATAACAAACACTTGAAACTATGCTGCTTAGTTCTTATACATTCAGCATGCTTGTCATAAACAAGACTTTTACGCCTCACAAAATGGCAAACAACAGCTGTTTTAGACTGCTGTTACTCTGAAAATACCATGTGAATACGTAAAATGCAAAGCGAAAGGCATGCGTTGGCCTTTACATCATACTATCCAAAAATAAGATTTTTGGAGCACCACTTAAAGTCCCATACGAAAAAAGACTACAAGGAAAATTTTGCATGCCAGTTTGACCAGCAGTGAATAGAGGTGATACACTTCCGTCGAGTGTGGTACTCTGGCTCTTATCGCTCCGCTGTTCCCACGTGTCAAATGTAGACATTTGAAACTAGTGTAGCAAGATTCCTGTTAAACACCAGCTGGAAATATAGATTATTAGACACACAAACAGCCACAACTTAATTTGGTTTACAGCGTGTATCAAAAAGAATCATCCGAATCTAAAAATTCATTTGTATTCTGCAACTTGAGATATGTGCGTGAACAATGTACTGTTGGAATGAGGAAACGTTTGAGTATTAGATGGTTCCCGCTAGGTAGCAGCGGTGTGCTTAAGTGAACGCCCACTTTAGTTCTAGTAAACATGGCGACTGGACAAGAGAAAGCGTTTTGTGTTCTACGTTTTGCACAGTGCGCGTCGGTACTAACAGTTCAGCGAGACTTTCGTACTGGGTATGGTGTTGCTCCTCCTACAGCACAGAGCATTAGACGATAGCATGAACAGTTCCGAGAAACAGGTTGTCTGAGCAAAGGCAAATCGGTGGGCTGTCCCCGAGTGCCCAACGCAAATGTTGAGCGCATCCTCCATTGTTTCACACGCAATCCAAATAAATCCGTTCGCAGTGCAGCTCGACAACTCAACATGCCCTTGACGACCATCTGGCGCGTGTTGCGTCGACGTTTACACATGAAACCTTATAAAATTCAGCTACTACAAGCTCTTCGTGGAGGTGACAAAGAAAGATGTATGGAGTTTTGTAAGTCCGTTCTTAACAAGATGGAGGACGATGACAGCTTTGTTCCACGCTTCGTGTTTAGTGACAAGGTAACATTCCACTTAAATGGAAAAGTGAACCGCCATAACGTGCGAATAAGGGGTACAGAACAACCACACGAAGTTGTGGAACACGTGAGGGACACTCCAAAATTTAATGTGCTTTGTACAGTTTCACACAAAAAGGTGATTTTTCTCAAGACATGCTCGCTGCAGTGTGGCACCAATAAGAATACCGCCTTGACATATCCCGTGCATCTCAAGGGGTGCATATGGAACACTTATGAAAAAATCTTTGTGTGTTTCCCTTTAAGCAAAAATAACAATTGCTTATATATGTTTATTAGTTACTGAAATACAGACATGCAAAATCTGATGATTATTATTGATACACCCTGTGTGTTTGCATATATATAACAAAATAAATCTTCCCAATATTTTCTCAATTTTTCTTGATTTTTCTCACATTCTGACAAAGCACTGTTGGATCTTAACATATAAATAGTAACCGAATAATTGCTTTCGAAAGGAAAGCTAAGGCAGGAAACGCCTCTAGGTTACTAATTATTAAAACATGAAGACAGAAATGCACATGTACTTACAGAATTAGGTAGTACTTGCAGGTAACAAAACACAAAACATAGATAGAAGACACATTCTTCACGTGGCTGCATGGTGGCCAGCAATACCAAGCTACCTCCTTTAGGCAAATTATGACAAACTGCAGTATGGTGGCTGGAAACTAGCACACCTAGCGGCTGAGGGACGAACTACAGTAGACCCCCGATCTAACGACATCGGTGATCTAACGACTCAAAAAATTAATATTTTCAAATTGATCAAAGCTAAGCAAAGTGCAATTGATCACAGTAAAACGTTATTTAAAAATACATTTGCGTACATTAAACAATAACATACTGCAGTTATAATAAATTAGTGAAATGCAGTTGTGAAACAAAAAAGAACTGTTAAAAAATGTTAGAAACTTTGGCTGGAATGCAGTTAAAGCGCACGCGCCTTGTGAGTTAGGCGGCCCACGCAACACCGACATATGTGAGACGTGATGACTAACGCTGCCTTATCTCCTCACTTCTCCACGCTCCCTCCACCCTTCACGCCTATCACACATTTTTCCATGTGCCCTCTCTCTTACTCCTACACGTCTCATCAGTGCCACCTGCAACGCAGTCAGCCACCAGACGTGCGCACAGCAACGGTTTTGTATTGTTCGACTTGCTGCCTGTCCGTGTTGTATTTTGCTTGGTGAGTGCTGTACTGTAAGAAACGCACGGCTAAAAATAGATAACACCCCTCCTGACTGTCCACGCCAAACAAAAACCATTCACTCCCCCCTCAACCCCACCCACAAACCAGATTGTGCTTGTGAGCGTGCGACTGCTCAGAGTCGCATTAACTGCCGGAAAAGAAAACAATCTTGCGTTATCTCATCTTTTCTCTCTTGCTTCATGTTAGGCTGCGCGTTTCAGCTCGTTTTGACCTTGACAACTTCCGCTGTTATTGATCACTCGGCATGTGAGGCAAATGGCTGCAGCGTAAAATCGGCCTACAATAGCCACGTATGCTACATGTGGGCTGATAAGATTTTTAATTATGCTCGTTCAACATGGCAGCAATTAAAGCGACTGCGACCCGCGTGTCGAGAGCCACTCTGCCTCTATTCACAGTGCAGAGCATTAAACTGGTGCATTGTGCATAGTTTTACGATTTTTCCTATAGGCCTAAGACTTTAAACGACGAGTAATTCAGTCGTTAATTTAGTGACAGCACCTTGAAAAGTCTGTTTTTAGCCCTTCTGAGTGGTTCAAAATTTGCATTTCTAATAGGCATACTGGTTTTTAAAAGATAAGGACTTTTTTCTATTATAAGTATTTTTATTAGTATCGCTTAATATCGTATAATGGCGACAAGCTGTAACAGTTCATGCGTAATTACAAAAAAAATACTCAATGGCTTCACTGAAATGTTTTAAATTGTTGCAGTATGAGTCGTTCTGTTGCCGGTGAGCTTTGCGCCAGGCAAGCAGGATGAATCACGTGCGCACCACGAGTTGAGGGAGACAAGCCATGAATCAGCCGGCCACTCTCCCCTGCCCTCCCTTCACCCATCCTACACAACCAGGACCTACAGTGCCTCGCGGCCGCACATGTCACGGCACACTGGGAATTATGGAGCTTATTTGGAAGACACCTTTTCGTTATACTAAAATATAATTTCAACAAAATGTGTTTATTTTAAGTCTGTCATTGCTCTATAACTTTACGGAAAAAAATCACTTAAAATTTTTTTTATGTTGGGGGTGTCAAAATTAATTACCTCGGGACTAACGACATAGTGCGATCTAACGACATAATTATCTGGCACCGTGCGGTATCGTTAGATCGAGGGTTTACTGTAGTGCGTGGCGGGAAATTTGAAAGGAAGCTATCATGTTGAGGCCTGGTGGCTGTCTTGGTTTTGTGCTGTACTGATTGGCTAGTTCCCAGCACCTCAGTTCTGCACTGTTATATGAGTGTGGTTAAGGCCCTTACTACTCTGGTACCACAACAGGAGTCAAAGTAAGTTTGTGGGAGGCTGCATGTACAGTAACAGGTTCACCTTGAAGGTTTATAGACTGGAACAGGCTATTGCTGGTTTGGTATCGGCCCTGTGGCTATTCATCCTCTGGTGTAATTGTAGTGAGGCTAATGTATTCTGCACACTACTGTGTGCACTGTAATTGGTAGTGTGACGTGCACTGGCACGCAGCACTTACTTGGCCTTTTATCATACAGTAATTTCAATTTTTTTTTTTATAACAAATTAAGTAGGCCAACTTAACCAGGGATAAGGATGTATACGGCGGGATTCAACATATTAATTGGGGATGCTAAGAGAGGAATTTACATTAAAACTTTTTTTAAATTTTAAATTTAACTGTTAAAGCAAGAGAAAAGTATTTAATTTGACGTGTCAATTTTATAGGATTCATGAGGTGTTTGAACTCATTTTAAAGCTGATTTAATTTAAAGCAACTTTTCTAAGTAAACTTTTCTTATATTTTGCCTTGTTTAGATTTTTAAATTTCAAGTAGCCTCTTAGCTTGCTTCTCCTGGAATAGGATTTATCTGGCAAGCTAGTCGTAGTTCTCTTGCTTGGAAGCACGTACAGAGAAGTGCTCGCTTTTAAAATTTCAAATAAGCTCTGAGCTAGCCTGTGCTTGGATGGATGTATCTGGCAGGCAGGTCAGAATTCACTCGCCTGGAGACACGTACAGGGACGTGCTGGAATGTGGGGGCTCTGCAGGACGTTTCTCGATCAACGTGGGTGGTAGTGCCATCTGCAACAACACTAACCAGGTGGTGATCCGCGACAGATTGATGATGCTGCACATCCCCAATTAATACACTAATAAATATTTAGCTGGTATTATGGAATAAAATGCTTTGTAAATTTATCAGTAACTATGTTACATACAATTTTTAGGTTATAAATGTCCGTCGACCAGTTTTTTAGGCAAGTTGGATCCTGATGTATCACTCCGCCGCTTGGCCGAGTAAGTCCGGGTGTCCGCCCAGGAAATTCAGTTGTGATTCATCGGAGCTCGTCACCGGTCGCCGGGAGATGGCCGGCTAAGTTTTTTTCTGTTCAAGTGTGTAAACGTTAGTCGTGATTCATCGGAGCTCGTGAACGGTCGCCGGGAGATGGCCGGCTAAGTTTTTGTTGATTAGTTTGAAAACAGTCGAATGATGGCCGGCTGAATGTGTTATCAGTCGAAGTGTCATGGCAAGACAGAGAGGACGTGTACGAGAGCGCTGGAGCGGGGAAGTCAAGCCTCTGGGGCAAAATCGCTCTGATTAAACTTCATCTTGTTTAATTATTTACTTTTCTCTTTTGTACTCAGTAGCTCCAGGTGTGCCAAGGTGTTGCACCATATATAGTAGTATAGCCATCTTCCTGAGTGAAGCAGATAACGAGTACTAAGTACGTAAACCGCAGTACCGTGCATCTCTATTGTCTTGGGCAGACACTCGGGAATAGTCGTTTTGGCGAACTATCTCATGTCACATCACCGGTTAATCTTGTTATTTTGGTTGTTTACAATGGACACCTATTTATATTGGAACACTGATCGTAGCTGCAAATAAACAGTCCTAAAACAGAAAGGTGTGTTTCTTTGTGTTTCTTTTTGTATCGTCATCCTGCAAGCTACATCTTTCAGTAACAACAATAACTCAAAGCACATAAACCCGTTACACGTGTCGCCGTGTGCCAAGGAACGACACACAAACATATACAACCCGAAGACGACACACACCACCGCACAACACGGCAGAGAGACAGCACCACCACAGTAGAACAGGTTCTTTGTCCCATTATAGACATAGGTGAGTACTTATTTGATACAGCATTTTGTTGCGCGGCCCAGGGCTAACCCCAGATTTATTCTCACATGTTAGTCATCTATGTTTGTTTAGTATATTTTGTTGCCACTTTTACTGTAGGCCTTCTGGTATTTCCAACAATGGTTCTGAAAATTTTGTGCAAGTACTGGTTGTAATTTTTTTAACTAAGCAAAAGCAAGTCACTGAATTTATCGCAACGGAAGTAAATTTCATTACTAAGGGCTGCCATACGCAGAGAAAATATTTATTTTTGGAACTTCCAAAAGTCTCACCTCAACAGTTCAAAGTCACCCCTGCTTACGGAACAGTATTTTATTTAGTTTTTATGTCACAGACAAATAACTGATGCAATTTTCTCTATTACACTTCGGTTCACTCATTCTTTTTAACATTAATGGGCACAAGTGGATAGTAATTATAGTCATGTTAAGTATCAATTTATTCAGAAGACAGTACACTATAAATATGCAACATCATACCACAAATGAATCACTGTCGACAAAATTGAGTAGGTCGTCAATAAACAAAGCAAAAAACCATGGTGACCAATGCCACGCCGGCTGACTGGCCGCTGAATGTCGCAACAGCGCTGCATAGTGTTTGGGCAGACAGTGAAGCATGAACAGCGAGTGAGAGTACTCAACTTTTTAGTAAACATTGTGAATGATATGTTCTGTGGCTTCCTTTATTGCAGTACTTGTCTTACCATCACAAGGTGTTGAGATTTTGTGCCAGCACCAAGCCACAATAGAACTATGTCAGAATTATTTATTCTGCATTTTTCCCCGCCAGCCACGGAAGTTAAATTCAGACATATCAAATTGTCAAGCTTCCAAACAATTTCCATTTTCTTCAGAACATATTTTTACTCATACTTTAAAACTTGTCACGTAAGTAGCATGTCAAAATCTGTCATTCACAATTACGTGTTTAGAGCCCATGTATAGCTGATGTGAAGCAGTTGGAACCGAGACAAAGGTAAGCAAAAAAATAAGGTGTTACTAGCATTATGAGGGAGAGGTCGTCAGAATCTCCAATTTTGGTATTTTGTGTCACGACTTCCATTTTGGGTAAATATATGAAAACTTGAACATAACTTCTGAAAAGAACACTTACTGATAGAATTTTAGGCATAATAAACGTTTGTTTGTTTACTGTTACTGTTATAACTGATCTAACTGCAATTAGAAAAGTTATAAGTACTCGTAAAATTAGGGTTTTACTATAAGTTAAATTGTTTACATACAGTTAAATTATTGTGCATAGTTGAAAACCGCTATTTCTGATCAGTAAAACTGATGATTATTGCATGTCTGAAAAGATATAGTACATTGTCAATGCGTGTGTGATTACTACTTGTATCTGAAAAGCACAAGGCGGAGTGCTACTGCCTAGTGTGGTTTCACAATTGGGGTATTCTTTAAAAATATATTGCGACGGGCAAAAGTTGATGTGTTTTTCGTGGCAAATGTTTTTCGCGGTGTTGGTTTTTTTTTTTTTTGTTCTTCTTCTTCTTCTTTAAGCTTACTCCATTCAGGGATCTTTGGTCTTAATTTTCCGTTTGTCTTGGTTAGGCCAGAGCGGCAGCCGAAATAGCCAGCAAGATAGCGGCCTTTCAGGCAGTGAGCAGTGTGGTTTGGTCAAGGACACTTGTGTCTCGGGTGGCAGTGGTCGTAGGCTGCAGACACGTCAGGGAGGCTAGGCGAGTAGTGTAGAGTAGCATGTGAGAAGGGAGGATGTTTGCGCGGTGAACGTTGCGTGTCTTCGTGCCTGTTTAGTCGTGGAGCGGTGCCGTTCTCAGTTAACGAGTGTTGTATTCGTAGCACGTCATGGGAATCGTTAACGTTGCTGTGTGCCGCCGTGGGTAGAGACTTGCGGGGGTGAGAGAGGGATTTTCATAGAACGTCAGCAGGCGACGGTGTAGCTGCAGGTCTCCGAGAGAGAGAGAGAGAGAGAGAGAGGGGATAGAGAGAGGCAGCGAATCGCGCTGCGCAGAGGCCCCGCGTGGGTGGGCAAAAGGCCCGAAGATGTACGAAGTCGGCGGCGGTAGCTTGGGTGCTGCATGTGGGATTGGAGGAGAAGGTGGAATGGCTGAAGTAAGTGACGGACATGTACGTGGCGATTAGGGAGAGGATCGGTTGAATCAGGCCTCGGGAGGAAGGCCTCTCAGCACGAAAAGATGAAGTCATGGGAACAGCTAAGTAAAACTTTTTTTTTCTAGTAGTTTGTAGTGAGGAGTTGTTCAAGAGCATGAGGAGTGAGGAGATCGAGCCGAGGCAGGCCGGACGAGGCGTCAGGAGGACGGCGAGCTGTGGAGTAGTGAAACAGGTAGGCACACTTACAGTAGTAAACCCGGCCATAGTTTAGCTTAAGTTAGTTACGTTTTACTGGTAACCTGGTGTTAGTCAATCATAGAGAAGTCGTAAGTGCTAGGTCTTTTGCTGGGGAGTGTTTTCTTAGTAAAGTAAACGTAGGTCTGTCTATTTTGGTTGTGTAGGGAGATAGTAAGTGGCGCAGTGGCACTTTAAGTTAGTGTGAGGCATAGAATGTTTGCAAGCTACCATATCAGTTCTTTTGTTTTCTTTTTATTGCTAAGCAGAGTTTGTTTACGTTTTGTTGCGGCTGTTTTGCAGTTTCTTTCATGTGACCAGAGATAGATTCATGTTCGTTTGTGCAGGTTCGGATAGCTTTGATCTACCCATATTTACCATGGATAGTAAAAAATGTTTATTTGTTTTGAACTGATTGGTGATGTTTCTACGAAGTCTAATTTCTGTAACTGTTTTGTTCACTGTCTAGTTTTAGTGCCTGTTCGCCGCTGAGTAAGTTTAAATTGTTTTCAGAATACGGAAATTTCTATTACTTTCTACTTTATATTTTTTTTTGGAAGTTGTGGTTGAAACGAGTTGTAGAGTTTCAGTTTATTTATGTCTCATACTTGAGTGTGATAATTGTTCGAAAATAAATTTTATAAGGATGAGTTCGGAACTCTGTCGTGGTTATTATTTTTAAAGAGCCGCTGCAACTTCTAAACATCCCTCTAGTTAAGTAGTGCTTCTTTTTTTTTCTAGCATTAATTAAGGTGATAGTAATAAGTGTACCCTTATGTCATCATACACTTGGCACATGCACACAACTACAGAAACGACAGTATAATTCTTTCTTTTCTTTTTCTTTACACCCGGTTATATAAAGACGTTCCAATCCTCACTTGTAATGGATACCGTACCTGATAACCTAACCCCCGTATTGTTGTTTTTAAATTGTTTTGACTTTGCTGTTGGAGTTTGCAGATCCCAAGTTAACTGTTTACATAACCCCGTCCTCCTTTGTTGGTGTTGTAGACATTGTGTGGGCTATGATAATGTTTATTTCTCTTCTTTGTGATCTTTGTCCGGAGTTTTGAAGTAACGTAATTTGTGGCAGTGTGGCCGATAGTTAGCCCCTTTGTTTGATGTCCTCTGCCCACCGGGATTTATTTATTTATTTTATTTGTGGCCTAGGAGGTCCGTCTTCAGGTAATATGGTGTGACATGACACAGTTCACAAACAAATTGTCTACACTTTTACACAGCATAGGTGCAGAAGTTGAAAAGATCCAGGGCTCTCCAAGGTCAACAGCTGTTTACATAGCTACGCCCCTAGCTTGTCTTGTTTAGGCGGGCTACTGATGTCCCCTTTTAAATTAACTAATCCAAATAATAATAATAAGGGAGGTGGTAGCAATATCCTTCATATTGGTGAGATTAAGCTAAATTCCACTAGAGGTTAGAAAGCTCAGTGCTATTTGTTTCACAATGGACGATTCCTGCCACTTGTGCTGGTATCAATTAGGGGGACTAAATCAGGTGACCTCATCTCCCATTAATTAGAAGGTTGAAATGACTTACTTTTTTTTTAGGAAAAACATTAAACCAAGGTTTTCTTCTCTTTATTTAGAACAGCTAACATTTACTATATTACCATAACTCATTAAATTAAACCACTTACTGACTCCAGATCAACTGAACCATGCAAATTTTGTTTCTCTTCCTACCCTGCAGTATAAATAACCCTCACAAGAGATTACTGTACATCCAGAATTTAGTTCTATGATTATCTAGTGATTACAGTTACCTACTGCCCATAAGCATGCTCACTAAATGATCCACACCTAAAGACTGCACATAAGCCACCTGTGGTTCGGAATCTATCAAATGCAGAGAAAGAGCTGTGAGAAAGAGAGGTAGACGAAGCAAATATTTCGCACCCACTGGAGGAAGCTGCTCTAAGCAGCGGAACGTCGCGATACGCACTTCTGCGATTATGTGTCATCCTATATTTGTGTGTGTATCTGTCAAGTACCAAAAGGTAAGTACTTGTGTGTCTGTCTCTTGTACATACTGACCTTGTGGAAGGTGATGACGGGTCGTGGATGTATGCGAATTATGGTGAGGCAGCTGCGGTAACCTTGCAGCAGCTGCGCAAACAGCCGCATGAAGATGGCACGGATCTCCTTGTCTAGCACAGCAGGCTGGTTAACGCGCACACTGATCGGTGGGAAGGCATGGTCCGCGCACATTAGCTCCGGCTGCAGTACCATGCTCAGGGACTCCTGCGTGAGGGTGAGCAGAGGCTCGGGCAGCAGCGGCAACGAGATGCCGTCCGGAACCAATATGGAGCCCCCATCCAGGTCTGCGACTATCACGTCCATCTACACACATATTTCACCTTGTCAACATCACCAGGACCAAGTTGTATGGTATGCAGAGAGGAAAAAGAGTTGTGATCTGTGGCTAGAGAGGCTTATAGTCGGCAATACAGCACACACACTATACCAAAAAAATTGCTGACAAAACAACTCGACAAATTTGAAGACAAGGCATATTGTGTATCGACAATCTAGCACAGGCATTCAATCTTAATGACAAGTTACTGGAATTCGAATAGTATGCACAAATTCAGGACTGATGATTATACAGCAATGTTCAAAACAGTAAATACAAACAAGAAAAGCAATAATTAGTAACACCATGTACATAAATGCAGAACAGCCATTTTTTTTAGTTACAATATTCCAAATTCAAATCAAAAGAAAAAAAAAGAATTTTAACATTTTTAGTATTGTACTCCAACTGATATAACTGCTGCTTACCAAAAATATTTTAAAATTGTTAAGTACCCTCGCTGAAACCATTAACGAAGGATCAATATGTCTGACTGAAGTCAAATTACAACACTGAAACACTAACAAGTTGAAACACAGTTTTTGAAGAACCTTACCTTATGCTTTACTAGATGAACTTTTTTGTATGTTTCCTAACACATCCACTTACTGTATTTCACGCTAATCAAAAATAGGAAAATGGTAAATTCTTTCCGTCATTGTATGAAAAAACAAAAGAGTGAAAGCTTGTTTATAACAATACGGCATTACTTCCTCCATACTCACAATATCTTTTGTCACTGTCACTTTTCCTTCCTTTACTACGTGAACACACAGTAAATATCTGTCTCACAATCACGTCAAATGTTGTGACGTCAGCATGGCTTGTTTACCTATCCCTCTCTAATAACATATAGTGTGCGCTGCAGCCAGCAGAAACAGACAGAAAGACAATGTTCTGCTGAGCAAGAGAAAGAGAGCAAGAAATGATGCAACTTCCCCTCCTGATTGGCATATAAGGGGAAGTAACCTACACACACGTCATACCCGATGTAGAGCTGAGAACAAAGAGTAAGCGTTGCTTTGCTGTGGCCAATAACTACTCGTTTTTCAGTCTCTATTCCACAAAAATTTTGATGCTACTACAAAAAAGGCTTTTGCCAGGTTTTCCTCTTCCTGTAACAAACTCCAGATGATTTTTCTGGTTTTCCTGGCTAATATACACTCTGTTTTAAAGAAAATATGTATGCCTAAATTTTGGGGAAAACTTATAACTAGGCTAAATGTTGCATTATAGCGCAAATTTCACGAGTCACCATTTTAGAGGTCTGTAGGTATGTATTTCTAATTCACACACTTTTTTGTATGGCCAGCAAGAATTTCTCCCTTGAGTGTTAGAAATATATGTGGAACAACACACCACTAGAAACTGGTAACTTGTCTGAAGTCCACAGGCTCCCATGTAATAAGTTAATTTCATTTCTTTCCCTTAGCTAAATATTTTGTTCACAAAAATGTAACCGTGTCAGTACTTAAGTACACACACACATACACACACATTATACAGTATACAGATACACACATTTACTTAATTGTACGCTACACCTGACTACAGGCCTATTGAAGTCACTGAACTGAAGTATGCCAGAGTAGAAATGTATTTTACTACGCACTTGATCTGTAGATAGGGTAACTTGAATTCTTATGATGTAACTTTCCTTCCAATTATTTTTAATCTAAAAATCACGCTATGTACCTTATTAAATACTGTATTGGTTTGTCAAGTGTTCAGAATGATACAACAGGATCGTAGTAGTAATTGGGGACATAAGAAAATTAAATCAAATTTAAATTTAATTTACAGTGAGGAAAATTAAAGTGGAGTTATTTTTCATAAGTTTCCTAGCTTGTTTGGATTCAAATTAACCACAGTCAAATTTTAATGATTTTTGTTAACATAAACTTTTCTTTTATTTTTCTTATTTTTCAAGTTCCTGCCAATTTTAGTCGTTTATAAAGTTCCCGGTGAGACAGAGTAATTTTTTGTGTTGCAATTTTCTCCAGGCTGTCAAATTTCTGGCTCCAGCGTTGCCTGCTTCATAGAATTTCTTCATGATGTAGATTATTGATGGTTAGCCTTTTCACGTGGCTGCTTTGGGTACTACACTGTGAATATAGCACCACCAGTCTACAACTTTGTCCCCAATTAGTATATTCATGTCTGTATTCTTTATTATTTTCATGTGAAAGCTAAAGATGCATTCATGGAAATGTAATTTTTCTGTTTCTGATACTTTTGAATTGTGTTGTATAAATCTGCCAATTAGGCTGACCTACGGGTTTGCTATTTGATGGTTAGTTGGTATTTTGAGCTAGTCAAGAGTGGATGTGCATAGATGGCATCCCGCAAGTGTTGATAAACAAACATTTAGGTAGTCAGGCAGCAATGGCGGAGCAGATAGGTCACGATGGAAAGAATACTGATCAATAAGGCATCACAAGCGATGGTGCAAATATGCAGAACTCTACAAAGGTGTTCAAGAACAATTTCCTTTTGAATTAATGAACAATCTTGGTGTAGGGAACGTGGATAGCAGTAGTGCAAGCTGGTAAATTAACAGACAGTAGCTGATGTTTTTTTTTCTTTCTTCCTTTGTTGTCTTTGATTTTGGTTGGCAGTAAAGTGTGATATGTTTGGCGAAGCTCGACTCTTCTATCTTGCAGTACACCCATTCTTTCAAGGCATGTCCAGTTTCAAAGATAAATTTGTGATGATTGAGAGTAAAAAAACTGTTATTTGGGGGAAGACAATCCTTTTGCAAAATGTACCTATAGTTTGATAACAATTAAAGGATGAAGCAGTGAAACAAAAAAGGCAACTTACCTCTCTCTTCATTTTATTAAATATCCGAGACCACATCACAAGCGTATAAGGTACCCCTGAGCAATCCATGTCAGTTTACGAATGTTAACTAAACAACGAACATCACGTGATACACAAGTAAACAAACAAGACATGTCACACTTACCTATACAGTGCTTGAAGTGTGTAAGAATCTGGCCACCCTATGTAAAAATTTAACAGCAGGACCATTTTTTTACATACTTTTGAGACCTCAAAAAAAAAAGTCGTAAAAACAGAATGGTCATAATAACAGGGTTTGAAACAAAGAGATTATACTGTACTACCTTCCCCTTTCAATTCACGCTCAACCCAGATGGACTTACAAATAAAGAGAACCAAACAATTTCTCTTCAATGGACCTTATGACCCCCCCCCCCCTTTGCCAAAAAAAAAAAAACAAAATTAAACATAATTTTTCTGAAATTTAATGCACACATTAAAACAAAAACCATTTCTATAATCCATAAACATACATCCATCATGCTGCAAAAACCATTTACAGTTTGTTCCATAAAACTCAATGTTTCCAGGTTCATGCATGCAAACTCACCAGTTCTGCTATGTCTGCCCTCAGCGACGAGTGTACGCCCATGACGAACGGCGTTGGGGAGGACAGGACTTCGATGAGTGCAGCTGGCAGCAGGGGGATGTAGACGTGCGTGTAGCGGAATGGGTACATGAGTGCAGTGAGTGCGCGGCAACCCTCCGTCAGTCTGTTGTAGCTCTTTGAGTGGAAGAGGATCTTGTGCTCCGTCATGATGGCGCAGAATAGTACCAGAACATTTCTGATACCTGAACAACCATGAACTTGAACTCACCAACATGAATGTACGCCTCAAACATGATGCAATATGTCAAACAATGTAACACACATATAGGAATATCACTGACTGTATATTTGCTAATGTAAACTACAGTTAAACTTCATTTATAAAAATTTTTTACTATTACAAAACTGCCTTTGAATAAGAGGAGAAATTGAATACTAAATTTAGTACTCAAGAGACTGCTTTAAAAACAAAGCTATGTATTATCAAGTCTACTTCAATAAAAAGGCACATGGTAATGAAAACAATAGTTGTATTTTGGGTACAAACGGCCTGAAAAAAAAATTCTGAGACTTTTATAGTTCATGCAAACACCTGTTAATACAACGTAACTAACATAAACTGTAGCAATTTAGGTCCCTTCAGGTTTGTATCTAAGAGGTTTCATTGTATATACGTACAGTATGTATATAGACAGTATGATTGTTATAAGGTGTAAAGTCCACACACCACAAAAATATTGGTGAAATAAAGTAGTAACTTAGGCATCATCCTACCATTGACTCTACCCTAGATAGTCACCATTCAACATACACATGTATATGTTGCACCACAGCCAGGCTTGCATTGCAAGTCATGTCCTTACATTGCCTACATTGAACAACAATTATTCCATGCATTTCCAATTACAGTGGAACCCCTTTTTTACACTTCTCAAGGGACCTGGAAAAATTGTTGTCAAATGTTGAAAAGTTTAACAAAAGAGGAAATTTCTACTGTAAAAGCAGCAAATAGAACCATAAAAAATATGTGTAAAATGAAGGAAAGTGCAAAAACAGAGGGTATGAAAAAGCGGGATATAAAAAAAGGGGGTGTAAAAAAGGGGGTGTAAAAAAGAGGGTGTAAAAAAGAGGGTGTAAAAAAGGGGAAGTAAAAAAAAGGGAGTAAAAAAGGGGGTGTAAAAAAGAGGTTCTATTATATTCACTATGATTCACGAAAATTTTTGCAGTGGTAAGTTAATTTAAAATTTTTATTATTGCCATAAAAAATGGTAGATTAAATAACTCAAATTCAGGGCAGTTGTGACCTTGCACAAACAAATCCCTATTTATATTTAAGAAGAATTAACACAACCTATTGCAACCTTTGAGATTTAAAATTATGCTTACCTCATGTAATACAATCCAAATATTTGGTATAGTCTGTTCACTTTAATCTGAGCACTCTCCAACCCTTTTAATATCCAAAAACTGTATGCCAAATACCGGTACATTAAGTAATAAGATTGGGGGAATGTTACACTGGTTTTTTGTTCCAGGGAAGTTTTCAGGTAAAGAATATTAAAGATGAATGGAAAATAACTGAAAGAAAAATTTAAGCAGGGTTAACTTTATCATGATCAGTTTATACATAAGATAGAATTGTAGCCCAATTGTAACGCCAAGAAAGTCCGTACCAAGACTTTTGAAGTAAGTTAAGAAACATTTTTATATATTCTCTTCTGTGAGACAAAAACATATCTTCACAATGAACATCTCATAACAGCAGCACATTTAATGCAACAAAAATTAGTGTTATGCAATTAAAGTATTAAATAATTAGAAAAATAATATTTGTCATAATAATGCAAATGGCTTGTAGTAAATTAATATTTTAAAGTCCTGACGGAAGGTTCCAATGTAAACATTTCACACAAGAAAACAAATTGCAGTTTTTCGTACACGTAAGGGCACCATGATGTGTTTCTGTATTATCTACATCAGCCCCATTCAGATTTTGAAATAAACTTCACATTGCATAATTTTTACTACAGTGAAACAATTTGGTGGCATGATGCTGCCAACCTGTTAGAAAAGTTCAATGTACCTACGCTGTGATTTAGTTTTAAACCTTGGCCATCGTAATGGCAACAACTTGTTAGGAAGTGTGCCAACATGCCCTGCACTGCAATACCCATTGTCATACCCTCATTTCGGGCACTTAAGCTAAACCTATTTCAATTCTTTTCCACCAGTGCTGGAGGCCATTAGAGCACTGGGGTACACTTTCATCCCCGCCTAAGTAAATTTTTAGCAGTGAGAAATTGTTGTGCAAACTGTTTCAAGCAACATTTTTAGTGCTGAGTCTAAACCTTTTTTGGTCGATGCCATCAATATCGATACTTTCTGCCGATTCCTCTCTCAAGATAACAATATGACAGTGGCTCAGATGTAGCGTATTTACAGCAGTTGGAACACGAGCCGTTGCAACTGCAGTAATTTATTGCTGTAGGCTTGAAGTAGTCAAAATGTGTTTTATGGAAACAATAAATCAAGCTTTTGTTTTTTTGTTTGCTTTGAATTCTGAATTGACATTCAAGTCCCTTGTAATATTTAACACATGCCCATGCGTAGCCAAACTGCAGTAGCTGAAGAGCTGATTGTATGGTGGTGTTGAAGTTTCTATTATCTGTGAGCGTGAGCTATACGTGAAAGTGAATATTTTTAGGCACTACTGACATCCACCAAACAGTGTCACCATGGGGAGAGGGAAATTAACAGTGTGACGACAATTGTCTCTTTCTTTCTTCTGTAGAGTTCCATTGCCAACACACAGGATTTCAGCTACCCTGACAGTATGTAACAGCTGACAAACAATACACCGGCAAGAGTGCATGATGTCACAGTGTACTGCATGCCACTGCTATATACTACTAAATGGCACTCGAATAAGACGAGGGTCTAATATAACAATTTTGGCTGCCATTGTCAATGCTCGTCTTAATGTGGTTTCACTGTATTTGGAAAATAATAAGGCTTGTTTTGGCTGATATTTAACCCAGCAATGGTAGAAGATGTAGGACATGAATATTAGCATTACGTATCAAAAACATTTTTGTAAATTCCACCGATACCTGATACTCTGGTATTGTCCGATGATCCGATACTGAAGTATCGGTACCAATCATTATGGGTCTTAATGATTGTGTAAAAATGTGGCAAGAATGTGATTCGGAAGGTAACTTTACAAACACACAGTATACAAATATTTAAATTTCACTTAATCTTTTATTTGTAACACCCGGGAAGAAGTACCAAAAATTTGTCAGCAAATAATGTTAACCTACCCAGTGCTTGGGACACACAATTTCAATTTATTGTCGCTAGTGATATCTACAATGTCTGCAGTCATGGAGCTGAGGTAAGGGTAGTTAGTAACTACTGTAATGAAGTAGGTCAGTTTATTGATATAAATCAATATTTTATTAAAAGAACTTGTTTTTGCATCAGAAACTGTTAAAAATCTTCTACTTTATTAAAAAAAGAGGTGTTAACAGACCATTAGCGTTTTAAAGGTAAAAATAGATCACTTTCAAGAACCACAAGACATCAGAGTCGTGAGTGGTATCAAAGGCTAGGGAAGGATGCAAACTATGGCTCCCTGGGTCAGGTGGCAGTCATGCGTGGTATTGAAGGTGAGAGGTAGGATGCAAACTATGGCTTCCTGGGTCAGGTAGCAGTCGTGC